>JAODAL010014374.1:0-87716 GCA_025379985.1 Phyllomedusa bahiana | reverse complement strand
AAAAAAAAACTCCAAACATAAGCTAAAAATACTGCCTCAGTGTGTTGATGTGTTCAAGCCTAGACCTTATTTAAAAGTTTTCCTAAATTTGCTGCATACACTGTCAGGTTTAAAGTGTCACATCATGTTTGAGACCCATTTACTATATGCTGCACTTTATGGGTGACAGGTATGAACGTTAAAAAAACTTTGAGATTCTCGGTTCACATATTTTGATCAAAAAATGCTTAAGCTGCCCACGACTTTCAACGTGATCTCAGGTCGGGCAGTCCTATGCTATCTTTACCTCTCAATAGAGCCAAATCCAGGACTCTCACTGGGTCAACCGACCTCCGTTATCCTGAGAGGAAAAAAATAAAAAAAACCAAACCTGCAAGCTGCACTTTTATGACAGCCTGTGAAAGTGGGCGTAGTCCAGAAAACCAAAATGGAGGCACCCTTTCCTCCCCATATAGATTAAAAGCAATATACACCAAATACAACGTATGGTTCTGCACAAAAAAATATTTCTGAATAAATAATATGCAAACCTGGGTGCCACTGGCAGGGTTGCGGCACATATATATATTATATATAATATATTATATAAAATATATATATATATATATATATATATACACTCACACCACTACCAGCGGCACACGACTGGTATGAACGTTGGCACTGATAGACCAGTTCTAAATCGCTTTAAGGCCGTATAGAATGCGCCAGAATGTATGAACTTGTTCTTCTGCAGGTCATACATACAGGCGCAGTGTACTGTAGAGCCAATATGACAAGTCTGGCTCAGGCACCACCTTTACCCTGGTCTGGCTGTTCTTCTGCAGGTCATACATACAGGCACATTGTAGAGCCAATAAGACAAGTCTGGCTCAGGCATCACCTTTACTCTGGTCTGGCTATTCTGTTATGCGTCTAGGTTTGGCTTCAAAGTATCATAAATGTATCTAATTCTACTAATGTGGTGATACACGCCCCCAGAATGCCCCTAATCTTTGGCGCATTAGCAGGAGAGATATGGCTTGAAATGTGATAAAGTGTACTAGAATTTTAATGTAGAATATTGATGAAAAGTAAGGCAAACAATAGTTGTTATCAAAAGTTAAACTAGTCTAAAGATTAACTGACTTTATTATACAGCATGCACCACTATCAAAAATAAGGAGGGTGCTTAGATTACTTATTCTAAATTTACACTAAGAAGTATACATTTCAAAAGGCTGTGTTTAGTGTGGCTCAGGAGGGGTGAAGTATCTCATTACAGAGAAAAACCATGTCGGTGTGTAGGGATTTATCACCTTTTACACCTCACTAGTTATTTGAATATTTCAAAGGCTTTTGGGAAGAGAGCTGTACTCTGCAACATCATCTATTGGTTGTAGCAATCCTCAAGTCACATGTGATAAATCCCCACACACCGATATGATGCTTCTCCTTAATGAGATACATTACCCCTTCTAAGTATTACACAAGATAACTCAATCTGCACTACTGACTGGAGAGTCAATCTTTAAAACAGCTCCACCATTATAGATCATGTAAAGTCTAATTTCAAAGCTATAGAGCAAAGAATTCCTGTCTGCCATAAATTCAGCTTTAAAGTTATGCAAATCAGCTTTGGCCCTCTATTACAAGGGCCTTTATAGAAACTGCATTGTTATGAAACTCAGAATGAGGAAGTGGAATATTTATGCTGTAACTAGGTTGGGGCTGGTCGAACCAGGAGATGGAAGTACAAAGAACTGTCTTCCTCACCCTTAAACCCCTCATAGATAATTGAACTTTTCTGATTGGATTACCATTCACAGCCTCTAGAAAAAACACCAGTTGAAGGCAGACGCCCTCTGTTGGATGTAAATCCCATAATTCCTTGTGATATGCAGATGCTTCGTGGAGTGCAAAAGGCAATTTCGAATCTCCACACGCCTATATAGACACTCTCCCTAAGGAGAGATCTTCCCCAGTTGAAGGCAGAGCAGAAGATATCAAGAGGACACATGATGTAGAGAAGATGGGTTGTTCAGGATAGCCAGGCTGAATCTGGCTGAATTTTTTTCTGGTTTCTTATTACATTATATATAGGGATGAGTGAATAGATTTTAATGAAGTGCAATTCGTTTCTCGGCCTCTTGGCTAAGATCAAGTGTAGTATCTGTTCTTATCAGTCCTCTTGGCAGTGAAGGCATGGTGCCGCAATAGGGGGACTGTGTCGGAATGGAGAACCACACTGGGAGTAGGGAGGGTGTGTTTGCGGTTGCTTGAAAGACAGCAGCCTTAGGTGACTCCCCTCCTCCCCCCTCAGGATCAAAGCCATGTAGGTTTGAGGGGATTTTGAAGCCCTAAGTGTGATGTGCCCCAGGATTGACGACCCTGGGGTGCCTGAACTCACTGGGTGTGGGACCCCACTTAAGTGAAGGCACATTTGCACCGCACTTTAACATTCACTTTCCCTTTGAGCACACGTCCTTATTCCCCGGCCTTATGGCTAGGAAGTAGGGACATTTTTATAATTTCCGTCCGGATGTCCGGGCAGTGTTTCACTGCGCACATTCACTGATTTATTTAACTTATTTTTTTCACATCACTGTGTGTTCACCTGTGTCATGTTTTGTGTGTAGGATTTTAGGATGTGACACCCTTTTGGGACCCTCCTGAGGTCTAGTGGGAGAATGTGTGGCCTTCTGATTCCTTTTTCCCCTGCAAACCCCAGCACTGTTTGGAGTCGGCAGGCCATTCTGAGTCCAAGTGTGAGTTTGTAGGCTCGATCTGCTTCGGCAGCAGGGCCATTTGTGTGACCTCATGCAGATGCCTTTTGGCTCGGTGAGGAAGCATCTAGTTCTCCCTCTGCTTCGGTAGGGGAGAATATGTTTCGTGTATTCCTGTGCAGGTACCTTCTGGTCCGGCAGGGATATATTCTTGTTCTAGATTTGTGGGGGGCCCATTACTTTTAAGTATGGGTCTATGATAGACCGTATTCTAAATGCACTGTTTTTTTTGTGCAATATGGTGTTTGTTACACGTTTTTAGGGTTTCAAAAAAAAAAAGTGGTCAATACAAGGAAGAAATTTTGAAATGGGTAGAAGTACAAAGGATATTTAAGTCAGATTATGAAGATAGGCAGGAGTTTGAGGCTGGCTGAGTCTTGGATTTCTGCCGCAGATGTGCCAGCAGGTCCACATGCAAATTAGCCCTGTTTTAATTCAGTTGAACTAATAAACAAAAGTTCTCTGCTGCATCCGTGCAAATAATTATTAACTGTAAAACATGAACTGGCTAACAAGACATCTTATGTGGAATAAAGAGTTGCAGAACTTTAAATTGCAATGTAGTCATTGGAGCTGTGTTCATTTAACATATACAATTATATAATACAAAATAAAAGCAAGTATCTAAAACTATTAAAAATATATATCTCAATGATATAAAAATATGTCTTAATTATTCAAAGGATAGCTAATATAAAAAATTTAAGGTTGCCCCTAAAAATGGGGTTAAAAATATATTCTACAGCATACCACCCAATGTATGCCACCCAACATACTTATCGATGTTCACAATTACCTATAATTGTATTCACTGTTTTGATAATACCAGTCTAAACTCATGTTCTCAGTAGGAGAGTTAAGTATACAAATATTTAAATGGTACTTCCACTTCACTCAAAAATAATTAAATATCCTGGTATAATGCTTGTAAAACAAAACCCATAAAAAGGGGTGAACTGCTTTTTTTTTTCCCCATTTTTCCACTCCACAAGAAAATTTTTTCCTGGTACCCAATTAAATTTAAATTTTAGGGGGGGGGGGGGGGCAGGGCCGGGACCTGATGGAGTAGGTCGCACTAGAAGAGAGCTCCGTGGTGGATCTGAGTAAAGCGGCACTCCGTAGACCTTAATTGTCTCAAAAAAGGAGACAAAAGAAATAGAAGACCGGTCACCACAGTCTGCAGCCACTCAGCTAATTATTTGGTCCGGTACCTGCGAAAAGACGGCGCTTCCTGCGGAGGAGACAGAGGCCCGGCTGCTGAGGCGGGCACCTCCCGCTCTGCTACACGGGCTGTGACGGCTGTATCCGCTGCCTCCTATATCCTACATCGCGGCATCCCGGGCTTCCCGCGCCCCGGCGGACCCGCCGAAGTCGCGGCCTGGGGACGGTTCCCTTGCAGCAGTGAAGGGGAAAGGGAGGACTGGTCTGAGGGGGTCCCAGAGTTTTGCGGCCCCCCAAACGGTCTTCCGGAAAGGAAGCTACGACCGCCTGGGGTTTCTCAGGTAGGGACAATCCCCCTGAAAAGTGTAGCATTCCCTCGGGTCCCTACTGCTGGCACCAGCGGGCGGAACACAGCATATTTGCTCACCAGCAGAAGGTCACTAAAGAAAACTGAGCCCGGCCATTTTCTATCAGATAACAAGCGGCCGTGGCCATTTTCCCGCCACCACTCCCACAACCAGCGGGCAAAAATAACTTGCACCCCTCTGCATAAGCTTCAGAAAACTAGCTGGGAAGCTGCATAATTTTTCATAGAACTGTTAGCCTCTCACTATTATAAGTAAAATACTGCACATTGCTCTTTGACTTTCTTCTTAACAATTGTGAGCGCCATTTTGAGACCAGCACAGTAGAATCGGATATTCAGGCTATACTCTGCGTGTCACATCCGCATAACAAGACAGTCATCCTTCTCTGCTTTGTGAGCGTAACACGGTACATTTGGCACTCTGCGGATTATATGGCCTGATCCTTAACATCCTAAAAGAACGCAGACTACAATAACAACGTGCGAAAGGCTCAACTTCATTATTAAATCTTTGTGATTTTTATCACTGAACGCCCATATCACTAATGCTCCAACAAGCACAGATCCGCTGCCCCTTATATACAAGTCCACTAATTGAAAGCCCGCCTGCTCTCATACTACTGTTTATTGAAAACCCCAAAAGGGTCCAACATCAGTAGACGACCTCTTCACTGTCTCACAGCAGAAACTCCAAAGGAGAGAGAGGAGGGGAGAAGAGGGGGAAAAAAAAAATAGTAGAAGGAACAGTTTATTCCAGCAACCTCCTTCCATGCCGTTCCGCACACAAAGAGGCATGCGAAGTCCCCCCCCAGGAAATTCAACGCACAAAACCAACTAACTCACCCAATTTTTTTCCCAAACTTTCTTCTCCCCTGCCCCGCCCAGGGAAGATCCATCCTTCTCTCAACATCAGTCCCCCGCCTAAATCAGAATCGGTGACATGGAGCACCAGGAACTGACAGATTCAACTTCCCCAAAATGGAGAATACTCTCAACGTCTCTTCTATCCTTTCGTGGACCCCCACGAGATATCAAGCAAACATGTCTGAAATAAAATTGTATTAACCCCCTATTTTTCTAGGTAGATAATGTGGAAAAAAAATGGAAGAACTCACCCCCTCACAAACCGCTCCGATGCGAACACAAGCTAGAAAAAGAAGCCCAAAAATTGTCGTTTAAGCTTTGGATTGGGGAAGAAGGTCCAGAAAAAAATATATCAAATTGGGGGCATCCCAGAATCATTTTAACGGAAGCCCTATCTATTCCTAAAATATGATGGCAACACCCCCAGACGCCCCCCAAAAAGGATTAATGATAGACAGGAAAAATTCGCTTCCGAAACCAAAACATCTCTCACTCAGTTCCACGGATGTGATACCCCGTTCTTTTTTTAAAACCAAGGGTAATTTCCCTCAAGTTTGCAAAACCCACATCTCTCTGCAAAAAGATTTGCCAGCTGTCTACTTTCCTGATCATCACGGGACAATGATCAAAAGAAAGGAATTCACACCCTTCAAAAAATTCTGAGAGAGCAAACAAGGATACCATTGGGGTTTCCCCTTTTAAAAGTGGGATTTCTAAAGATAATTTCATCCCGTCGACATCCTGCAAGAGCGAAAGAACTTCTCCTGACCTGGGGTCTTTCACCTCCCCCACTTTACCGCAGGAAGAAAGCCCAACAGGCCGGAAGCTAAAAACCCCACTTTTTAACCCCAAAGCTATAAACCTTGTATAAATGACTGTTGCACCTTTAAGTGGGGTAATTTCCTTTTCGTTCCAAACCCGGATTTTTAAAGAAAGCTCCAGTTCTCCCCCTTTAGTCACCAGGAAAAGACTTGCCCCCAACCCATCTAAAATATTTGGAGAATCCTCTTACCTTGACTTTTCTGTTGGTTTCGAGCATGGGTTCTTGTTCCCAAAGTTTTACTTGTTTACACCTCCTTTTCCCAAAGTACAAATGTTTTGATAATCTTAAAGGGTTAAACGCTGGTATTGCAGTAGCACATGTCTTTAAAATATATTGTCAATCTCATGTCATGTCGATCAAATTTTTGTCATTGAACGTAAACGCCTTTAATTTCCCCTTGCAAAAGGTCTTTGCATGGGGAAGGATATTTTAAGTCTGGCGCGATGTAGTATGCTGCAAAAGACTCATCTCTGCAATAGAGCAATTTAGGTTAACATAAAAAATTCCCTTACCATTTCACTCGCGCTGGACCTTAAAAAGCGGTGAATCGTTTTTATAAATAATCCATTGCTTTTTAAAACTATGTCGGAAATTATAGATGTTAATGGTGGTATGTTATCTTACAGGGGGCCTTAAATACTTAGAATATCCATGTTGACTATATGCTCCAAATAAAAACGTCAGCTATCCCTTTATCCCAAAACTTACCAAAGCCAAGGGGAAAACCTTTAAGGGAAACTCATAAAGCGGCGATTTTAAATAGTAAAGATAATCCAAGATAAATTTTGAGGGAGGGACTAGATCACGCCCCGAACTTAAAAACCTCATGCAGAGGGAAAAAATTTCTGAAAACCTGGCGAAGCCCCTCCAGAAGAAATGGATTTTACCCATTACCACAGCAAAGAAACCGCAGCGAAACTTGACTATTTTTTCCTCAATAACAGGCGCTCCCAAAAAGTATAACTCCAAATAGGGTTTAAAAAACCCGGTCCAACCACGCGCCGGTATTCTTGGAATAAGGACCACTTTTCTCCCCCAAACACGCCCCCTTTGGGGGCCTCAATAACTATTTGCTCAAATCTCCCAAGTCCTGCGAAATCTCTACCGCCTTATAGATTATTTTAAAATAAAGCTCCAAGCCCCCTTTTGCAGAATCCCATGGTGCGGGCCAAAAGGGTTTATTTAGCCCTCTTTTTCTCTATAGCAGCTTTGGGAAAAAGAAACTCAGGGATAAGAAATCATGAGCTCCTAATAAGATTTAAAATACTTGTTCCCCTTTAAGATCCCCTTTCAAAAACTATTAAAAAAGGAATTTAAAATCACTTAAAAACCAACTGAGTATTATACACTTACAACAATATGAAAGGAATTTAAACAGACTAAAATGGAATTTTTATCTACAGGGAGACAGACCCAGTAAAATCTTAGCCAAAAGAGTAAAGTAAAACAAGCAAAGGCCCCTATACCCTAATTCCAATTTGTCCAATCTAAGATAAACGATCCCCCGACAAATATCGAATGCCTTTGTAAATATTACAGCCCTTGTTTTTAAAATTTAATATAGACCCACGGTACCTGTGGGGAAAACGTAGATACAAATCTTTTGAGGAAATCTCCCTACCCCTCCCTTAACTTTGACCCAAATCCTTGATTAACCCAACCCATAACTTCTCCTGAATTTAAAAAACCATACAACGCGAAAAAAAACAAATCCCCGGTCTTTTTCCCAAAAGAGTACTTAAATTGTTTAATTTCCTCTCACCCGCTTTAACTGAACCTTCCAAACCTTATTCAAAAAGGAGCCCCCCCGGGGGAATATCTGTGCACTTTATCCCCTATCCCCAAGCCCCGGAAAACCCCCGTTTCATTTCCAATTATCGACCCCTTCATTACTAAATTCGGGTTTTAAAGATTTTCTCGAAAAAACGGGGGAAACAAAAAAGATATACTTCCCCTCCTTGATCTAAAGTTTAGGGGGGTTTGTGAAGGAAAGGGCAGCAAGAGTGGTATTAGACGAGTACTGGATATCCTTTAAATAGCGTCAAAAAAAAAATTGCCCCTTTGCTCTTCTCCCTCACAGTTGGAGAAAAAAACTTTTGACCCCATCAATTTGGAACTATTGAAAAAAGTATTACAAAAAAATTTTTATTTGAAAGGGCCAATCCGTCTGCCATTTGTTTGACACTACTCCCTTGCCAGATTATGCACAGGATTTCCTCCGAAAAATTCTAATCACCAATGGGATAACAAGGGGGTCCCTTATTTTCCCCCTTCCTACGTCCTTTGTGTCGAACCCCTTTGGCCGAACTATAGGAAACTAAAATTATCACAGGTATCCGTTTAAAAGGAAAACCACAAGTTAGCCTTTAACAGATATATATTAATAAAAACAACAACCCGAGTTTCATTTTTTCCCTCCTTGATCTGCTTAACGATATGCAAATTTACCTATTATAAATTAAATATAACAAAACCTTATCCACATCCCCTGTAATACCCCATTTAAAACGCGTCTCCCAAATTGGCTTTGTGTGGGCAATACTTACTTTTCCCTATTGGGGCTTAGTATACCGGACCCAAACAAACCCTATATAAGAAATTAGAAGTCGTTTCTTTTCTATCACTGGGGAAAATTTGGCAGATCGCCCAAACTTCCACTATCCTGGTTAGCACGTATAAACCTTGTCAAGATGCTACTTTTACCCCGGTTTTTATACATAGCTAGATCCTTACCGTTTGTCTTCCCGAACTCTCTATTGACCAATCTCCAAAACGCCTTATTGAAATTTATATGGGGAGGAAAGAAACCTAGGTTCCGGAGGGAGTATTTATATAGGAAAAGTGCAGATGGCGGCTTATCAGTTCCTAACTTGTCACAATACAATTTCGCAGCAATCTTGGAACCTGTGTTTTTCTTTTGGAACTCGCCAAAAACGAACCAATGGTCTATTATTGAGAATTCAACGATCCCGAGAGGCTCATTTAAAGACTGCTTAATAGCTATGCTACTTGGAGACCCCCCTGCAACTTATGACCTACTATCCCTAACACATGCAGCACAGATATGGTGGAAGTTCGTTGTTAATAAATGATTGGTAACAATTGATAGACGCCATTGCCCCCTTTCAGCGCTGCAAATCATTTTGCCCGACACTCCAATAGCACAATGGATTCAAAGAGGAATCCAAGAAATAGGAGATGTACTTTATAAGGGCCGCATTAGGCAATTTGAAGAATTAGCACAAAAATATTCAATCCCACAACGCCAATTTTTTGTGTACCTACAGATAAGACACTTTATCCAGACTAAATGTCTTCCAACTACTCCCCAGGCCACGTCACCCCTACATGATTTCCTCTGGCAGAGATATGGTAATAAAAGAGGCCTGTCTATCACTTATAGATCCTTAACAGATACAGACCTGGGTGTTAAACCTAAATACGCTATAAAATGGGAAATGGAACTTTCCCGAACATACTCCACAATAGAATGGATACAAGCGGCGAATGTAGTCCCCAAACATTCCAGATGTGCAAATCATGTAGAACTTACCAGGAAAATCCATCTTCGATGGTATTTGACACCATGTAGAATCTCCCACTTGCCTTTAGGAACTTCACATTTCTGTTGGAGACAATGTGGAATAAGAGGATCGCTGATACACATGTGGTGGAGCTGCCCAAAATTACAACCTCTTTGGAGCCAGTTAGAACTCCTCCTATACGATATTTTTCAATGGCACATCACACTCTCCCCAGAGCTAGCGCTATTAGACCTCACATTCCACGACATCCCCAGCTCCGTCCACACAGTCCTGTCTCACCTGCTCATTGCTACCAGAACTGCAAAAGCTGCAAACTGGAAAAATCCGATTCCACCTACTGTTGAAGAGATCGTTCAAAGAACTAACCAACAATACCACTGTGAGACCAGCTTAGTTATACCCCCACATTTGTTGGATACATTATATATAGCGATGAGTGAATCGATTTTAACGAAGTGCAATTCGTTTCGATTTTCAGTAAAAATGTGATTCTAAAATAAGCTGAATGTCCTCTCGATTCGTGGTAATGAATCTAAAATGGCCGTGAGCACATATCATGACATGGGGCAAGTAACTATATGAGAAAGAAAGGAATGCCCTCAATGCCATGACATGCAGACATGCAGGCCAGTTTCTGTGATGTCACAGCCCTATAAATAGGCCAGCCATTTTACATTCTGCCACTTGTCACTGTGTCTCTTATGCAAATGGATCTCTCTGCAACAGCACTAGTTTGCACTCTGTGCCGAATACTTCTGATTTTAAAGTTACTGAGGTGAAGTACCTTTTAACTACACAGTGTGTGGGTGTCATATACAGACATGTTCCTGAACCAGGATTTTTTATTTTGGGATATTGCTCTCTGTGCCAAACAGTTACTTTTTTCACTTACTGTGGTGAACTATCCTTGAAATACAGTGTGTGTGTTTCTCACATACACATATTTACATTAAACAGAGATTGTTTTATTGTAAATTTTTGATCAAACACTATGTCAGACAGAGAGGTAGCAGGACCTTCACATGGGAGAGGCAGTGGCACAAATGTTCCTGGAGCAGGCACAGGTCCCAGCACAGGGGACATCGCAGCAGGGGTCATTCGGCAAGGCCAGAGCTACCGGTGTCATCTAGCGGCTGTGTGTTGATCACCAATCCAATGGTTCTTGAATGGTTGACTCGGTCATTCACTTCCTCCGAGATGACATCTGACAACCCCAGCCAAGAGTCGGTGGGTTCGTCAGACACAATCCTTAGTTGGCATGGCCCGTTAGCAGGTCAGGGGCTCTCACCTGTCCTCAACCCACCTCTGTCCAGTTTGGTTCCCTCAGCCAGAGAACTACTATATGCTGTGGGCTCTGTGCCACTATACAGCGAGGGCAAACTATTTCAGGACACTGAGTAGCTACTGTGCAGCAAAGAGGTAGAGCAGACATCCGCTGTTTCTTGCAGTAGGCAGGCAGGTAGTGATGTGGAGAGTGGCATGGTAGGTTATTTTGCGAGCGATCAGGCTCTGTACACCGAGACCGTTGAGGAGGACAGCAGTGATGGGCAAACACTACTGGATGACAATGTAGCCGATTGCACTTGGGAGCCGGGTGAAGCAAGGGCTTCATCATCATCGTCGGGAGAAGAGGGCGGAAGCTTGCGCGTCAGGCAGCGAAGCAGCCAGCAAGTCAGTAGTGTGGCCAGGAGTCAGCAGGTGGCAGCAGTGTGAGGTCAGGAGCCAAATGGCCATGGGGTAGACCACCTGCTTTGTAGGTCCCTTTCGGCTCTGAAAGTAGCGATGCAGGGGCTCACTGAGGCAGCGGCGGTAGCAGTCAGTCAGCACCCAGTGGCACGCATCCCATTTCAAGCAGTCATGGCTCCACTACCTCTGCCAAAGGGAGCTTTCTGTCTTTCCCATCATCTACTGATCCAGATGCTCCAGCTCCTCGCCACTCATCATGCCAGCAGTCGTTTGCCAAGGCGATTGCCAAGAGACAGCAGTATGTGTCCAGCGATCCTACGGCGCAGAAGCTGACTGTTCAAGTTGGTGATACTGCAGTGCCTACCTTTTCAAGTGGTGGACTCTGCACCATTCAGAGAACTGATGGCTTGTTCCGAGGTGGAGAGTCCCAAGCCATCATTTATTTTCAAAAAAGGCAGTACCAGCCCTGCACAAATATATAGAAGAGAAGGTGGGCCTGATCTTGAGCCTGTTGGGGTCTTCCAAAGTACACGGCAGCGCGTACGTGTGGAGCTGTAACTACAGTCAGGGACAATACATGTCCTTTACAGCCCACTGGGTGAATGTGCTTCCTGCCCGGCCACATCAGCAACTTGAACAGGAGATGTCGCTTTCTCCTCCATGTTGTCAAACTGCTTATTCTGCGCCAATATCTGCCTCCTCCTCCTCCTCCACCACCTCAGCCTCCACTGCAGCGACAAGTCTTAGTGCTCCTCCAGCAGACTACATGTGCAGGGCATGGCAGTGTCATGCAGTTCTACATCTGGTTTGCCTGGACAAACGAAGTCATACAGGAGAGGAACTTCTCTGTGTCTTGAAAGACGAAATCGATTCCTGGCTTTCTCTGCAACAACTGAAAATTGGAACCATGGTGACAGACAATGGAAAGTTCATAGTGTCTGCGCTGCGCCGAGGAGGACTGAGCCATGCGCCCTGCATGGCGCATGTGTTTAATCTGGTTGTCAAACATTCTAAAATTGGCCAGGAAACTCTGCATGCACTTCAGCTATTCCTACACCACCAAACATACCCTCCTTGAGATGCAGCACAAGAACGGCCTACCCCAACATAGGCTGATATGCGACATTTCCAACCGTTGGAATTCCAGCCTCCATATGTTGGACCGACTCTATGAACAGAGAAAGGTCATTGATGATTTCTTGATGATTCAAGAGGACAGCAGTACTCCCCTGTGTAATTTGGATGTCAGCCACTGGCAACTCATGCGTGATACCTGCCGTTTGCTCAGGCCCTTTGAGGAGGCCATGTTATTTTTCAGTCGCCAGGACTACAGGATGAACAACGTCATTCCACTGCTTCATGTCCTGGAATAGATGCTGCAAAATCTGTCTGGTCAGGGGACTTAAGATGTCGAAACTACATCTCACGGCCACATGAGTCCAGTGGGGGCTTATCTGGAGGAGGAGGACATTGGAGTACAAGCAATGTCTGGCAAAATGAGTGGTTTTTCTAGCCAGATGACAGGAGAGGAGGAGCAGGAGCAGCCGGAGGAGGTAGATGGAGATGAGGAAGACGAGGCAGATGACTCAGACACACCGTGGTAGTATGACAGTGGAGATGGAGGCAGGCAGTTCCTCAGAGTCACTTGCGCAGATGGCCCGCTGCATGCTGATTTGCCTGGGTAGTGACAGCCGAATAGCCACCATTCAGTGAAGGGATGACTTCTGGCTCTCTACCAGAACAGTAAAGTGTCACAAAATTACTGTTTGGCCCAGAGAACAATATCCCAAAATAATAACCTGCCTGTAATAGAGATGTGTGTGTATATGACAAGAACACAAGCTGTATTTCAGAGGTGTTTCACCTTTTAAGTGAAAAAGTAACTCTTTGCTGCACAGAACAATATAACAAAATAATAACCTGCCTGTAATGGAGATGTGTGTGTATGACAAAAACACAAGCTGTATTTAAAAGTTTTTTGGGGAAAAATAAGTTATTTGACAAAATTACTACTGACACCACTCTTTTGGGGGTGGAAGGCTCTACAAGTATCAGCGTTTAACAGAAAAGGCTCTGTCATAATCTGTGGAATCATCTGATGATGGTGTAAAATGAGTGTACTCTTTGACGCTATAGAACAAGAATTATTTGAAACTAGAATATCCATTTAAACGAATGTACTAACTTGCTATATAACTGATGTAATAGTGATTTAGACAGGGTAAAGCAACCCTCTCAAAAAAATTGTGTTACAAATCCACTTTGAAAATGGTACATTTAGAATTTCAGGAATGGATGTCAGAATATAACCATTTATTCACCGGAAACATGCACAGTAAAAAGTAACTATGGGATGGGAAATCATTAAATTTATTTTAAAAAGATCTTTAAAAAAAAAAAATATATAGACTTATTATAAATAGTTGAAAAATCATATGACACTTCAATTTGGTATGCAGGTAATATGGTCATCTACATTACTTAGCACTAAGGCCAACATGACTGAAAAGTGGCGACTGCACATCAGTTTGCAGCACATTAAATCAGTGTAAAGTGCACCTGAAGTACGAACCTTTCAAAAATCTGGCGTATGGTATACCTTGCATAGTAAAATTAATGCGCCTATTCAGATGTGTTACAAAATCTAGGCGCATATCGTATCGTCGCTAGTATGCCTTTTTAGGCGTACTCAAATGTGTTGCGCCTTGCGTATAATGCGCCTGGTTTTGGTGTACTACAGTTCATTTATATAGAGAATAGAGTGTCTAGAGTTTTTTTAGCGCAAAATACACTAAAAAAAAAATGGTTCATTCGTATTGGGACATTTCGCCCTAAAGGGCTGTTCACACGACGTTTTTGGATCCGATTTTGGATCCTAAACGGATCCAACACGTATCCAACACGCAGCTGCGTATTTGGATGCGTATGGGATGCAGCAGGATCGCAGCCCATAGTTTTAAATAGGGCTTGTGCTGCGTCTTTCGGACCAAGAATTGACATGTCAATTCTTGGAACGGATTCGAAAGACGGATCCGAAAGACGCAAAGACATGGATTCAAAGTAAAAGCAATGTAAATCACATTGCACATTTTTAGATACATGTTTGGGTCCATTTAGGGTCCAACAGATGAATCCAAACACGTATCTAAAAACGTATGTTCACACGGGTTCAACACGCCGTGTGAACATACCCTAAGAGTTTTTTATTTTTTTTATTAGCCCGTCAAAAAACAATGCTTAAAAAGACTAGAATTTGCTGCACTTTACTATAAATGCCACTGAGCCCAAAAATGTCAGCAGCCAAAACACTGAGGACCTTGTGTATTAAAACTGTCTAGGAGTAAGACTGTCTTTGTTGCTCATAGCTACCAATCAGAGTGCAGCTTTAATTTTTACAGAGCACGATATGAAATGAAAGAAGAGCTCTGATTGGTCCTATGGCCATCAAAGACAATCTTACTGCAAGACAGTTTTCATACATAAAGCCCTAAAGTTTTTCATATTTTACTTACCATATATACTCGAGTATAAGCCGACCTGAGTATAAGCCGAGGCACCTACTTTTGCCACAAAAACCGGGAAAGCTTATTGACTCGAGTATAAGCCTAGGGTGGAAAATGCAGCAGCTACTGGTAAATTTTAAAAATAAAAATAGATACCAATAAAATTACATAGGCAGTTTAATGTCCCCCATAGGCAGGTATAGGCTGGTATAGGCTGTTTAATGTCCCCCATAGGCAGATATAGGCTGGTATAGGCAGTTTAATGTCCCCCATAGGCAGGTTATAGGCAGGTATAGGTCGTTATAGGCAGGCTATAGGAAGCTATATGTCCCCATAGGCAGGCTATAGGCTGGTAATTGCCCCCATAGGCAAGTTATAGGCAGGTATAGGTCAAACTAGGCAAGTTATAGGCAGGTATAGGTCGTTATAGGCAGGTATAGGTCCCCCTAGACAGGTTATAGGCAGGTAAAGGTCGTTATAGGCAGGTATAGTCCCCCTAGGCAGGTTATAGGCAGGTATAGGTCCCCCTAGGTAGGTTATAGGCAGGTATAGTCCCCCTAGGTAGGTTATAGGCAGGCATAGTCCCCCTAGGTAGGTTATAGGCAGGTATAGGCAGGTATAGGTCATTTTAGGCAGGTATAGTCCACCTAGGCTGGTTATAGGCAGGTATAGCTCCCCCTAGGTAGGTTATAGGCAGGTATAGTCCCCCTAGGTAGGTTATAGGCAGGTTTAGTCCCCCTAGGTAGGTTATAGGCAGGCATAGTCCCCCTAGGTAGGTTATAGGCAGGCATAGTCCCCCTAGGTAGGTTATAGGCAGGCATAGTCCCCCTAGGTAGGTTATAGGCAGGGATAGTCCCCTAGGTAGGTTATAGGCAGGTATAGTCCCCCTAGGTAGGTTATAGGCAGGTATAGTTAGGTATAGGTCGTTATATCCTGGTATAGGCCCCGCTAGGCAGGTTTTAGGCAGGCATAGTCCCCCTAGGTAGGTTATAGGCAGGCATAGTCCCCCTAGGTAGGTTATAGGGAGGCATAGTCCCCCTAGGTAGGTTATAGGCAGGCATAGTCCCCCTAGGTAGGTTATAGGCAGGCATAGTCCCCTAGGTAGGTTATAGGCAGGTATAGTCCCCCTAGGTAGGTTATAGGCAGGTATAGTTAGGTATAGGTCGTTATAGCCAGGTATAGGCCCCGCTAGGCAGGCTATAGGCAGGCATAGTCCCCCTAGGTAGGTTATAGGCAGGCATAGTCCCCCTAGGTAGGTTATAGGGAGGCATAGTCCCCCTAGGTAGGTTATAGGCAGGTATAGGTCCCCCTAGGTAGGTTTATAGGCAGGCATAGTCCCCCTAGGTAGGTTATAGGCAGGTATAGTCCCCCTAGGTAGGTTATAGGCAGGTATAGTCCCCCTAGGTAGGTTATAGGCAGGTATAGTTAGGTATAGGTCGTTATAGCCAGGTATAGGCCCCGCTAGGCAGGCTTTAGGCAGGCATAGGCAGCATTTAAAAAAAAAACAAAAAACACTTACATGGCTCCCCGCTGCTCTGTCTTCCTCGACGCTCCACCTCCTCGCTGTCCGGCCTCCCGCGCGCTCTCCCTCATCTTCTCGGCACAGGTGCGTGATGTCATCAGGCCGCGCACGCAGCGTGATGACACACGCTGCCTGTGCCGGAAACTCCGGACGGCCGCAGACGCCCGGAGTCCACTGCGGAGCACGGAGCGCTCTCTCTCTGCTCCGCAGTGGTATCTGTTCACTTGTATGCGCTCTGGAGGAGTCGCATACAAGTGAAGAGATAGCCGGCAGCGCCCGGGCCACCGCAGCGCCCGGACACTGTTGGCGGTACTCGGCGTTCAGTTATATTAGCTCCCTGAGGAGCCGCAAATAACTGAAGTGTCCCTGTCGGCGCACGGGCCATCGCAGCGCCCGAGCGCTGTCAGTGACTCGAGTATAAGCCAAGAGGGGATTTTTCAGCACATTTTTTGTGCTGAAAAACTCAGCTTATACTCGAGTATATACGGTATTATTTAATACTATACTTGAAACAAGCTTTTGCATGCAGTTTTATGGAAAAAATGCTGAATAAAACACTGAAAAAGCATCAAAACAATATGTATGAAACCATTCTTACAATGCTCACATACTAAAGTAAAATATGACAATTTACTTACACAGATCATAGCTAAATTGGCTTTTGAAGCTTCTGGGCTTTAGTGATTGTGAATTATGAATTGGAATTTGAGCATTACACCTTGGGAAAGTGGATTTATGGCTCCCTCGCCAGTCTAAATTAGTGATTATTTTGAATCTGGAACAATTGATTATGTTACATATAAATCTTAGTCGCTATGTCATCTGACTTGATTCACTGATTTGTCCTTAAATAGATTCTTATTTTAGCAGAACTAGCATGCAGTCTGACATTTCAGCAAATGTATCAATTTTATCAGCTTTTTTAAGGTCATCAAAGAAAGTTTTGTACAAATAAAAGACTAAAAGTTACTTCAGAGCAGTGTTTACTAATCCATACTAAAAGGAACTGGTCATGTTTTGTGGATTTTGTTAAAGGAACAATACTAAACATAAAAAATTCAACAAATTATTAAAGGAAATAATAGTAATTCCTTCCCTAATCTTTTCTTTTGCTTTGCCCTTTCTCCCTCACTCCGTTTGTCTCATTGCATATTGCAATTTGTCTCAATATTGCAATTGAGAAATTTGTCATTTGCAACTGAAATTACTAATGGCAGGCCTGAGAGCCGTCATCTCCTCGATCTCATTGTCCTGTCTCTGGCTGTAAAACAAAATAATCATTGGTTAAAATGTTGTGCTTTAGCAGCTGTTATGAAAAATGAATGTAAATGAAAGAGTGACACAAGATGTATCTAAAATCCAAGCTGTAAGCTACAATGATTCCTTATTTAAAAGTCAGTTATATGCTGCATATTTAAATATTTAATTGTGCATTCAGTAAAATATAAAAAATTTACTCTAAAATAAATAAACTATTAATAGTATTAAAACTGTAGTCTAAAATTTGTTTGCATTTTGTAGATGTAAGTTAGCATAGAAAGCTTACATAGAATTGTATATCTTGTATATAGAAATATCGGTAATTATATTGCACAGAATTTGGATTTTAACCCCTTATTGACATTTGCCATATATTCATTGCATCACATCAGTAAGGGAATATAGAGCAGACTCACTCGCTAAACCTGCTTAGTTGTAGCTGGGAGCTACCACTAGCAACCGGAATGGGAGATAACTCCATCCATCCTTTTAACTCCTTAGATGCCATGGTAAACATGAACATGGCATCTAAGGGATTGAAAAATGGTGCTGCACATAGTTAAATGCCTTGATTACCATTCCTACCCACTCCCACCCGCAATGAGATCAAGGGTAGCTGACCAGTTGTCATGGCATCTGGGGGCTTAACGAAGGCTCGATGTGCAGCTCCGAGCACAGCAGCTGCACTAGGAACAGAGCTTTAATTAATTCCATATCTAAAGTCATCTCTGTGCATGGCAGGGGTCATAGTCTTCCTCCAGTCTTCACCATTTAACCCCTTGATTGCCATTAGCCTATGACAATGGTATGATAAAAGGGAATTTTTTTTTCCCATCAGGTCAAAAGAATTTGCAGTGCCCGATAGAGCCTGAGGAAAATCAGCCCAGGGAAAACAGAATGGCTGTCTGTATAATAAGCCTGCTGTTAGGGCACACTGTCCACACATCCTTAATAACGTGTTGAATTAATTTAACAGGTTATTGAGTGTAGAATGTGAATGATGTAAAAATAAAAAAAATGCAGAAAAACAGTTTTTAATGCACAACACAAGCTTGAAAAAATAAATAAAAAATCAACAGTAATTTACAAGTTTATCCAAACTACACCAAAAAGAAATTACAACTTATCATGCATAAAACAAGGCCTTAGCTGCATCACTGAAAAGGTGAAAAAAAGTTATGACCACTGAAACATAGAGAGGCAAAACCTGAAAAATTTGTCTTGCCTGCGACAGGAAGGGTTGAATTGACTTTACCCCTTCCTGATATCGAATGTACCTGTACATCCTAGGGGAAGTCGCTTCCCGCAAATGGGCATACAGATATGTTCTGGACATTGTGCAGGATCTCAAGCGGGGTCCTCATGATCACAGCATAGGACTAGCTGTATATTACAGCTGGCCCCATGCTGTGTTACCCTGCGGAGCTCATTCCAGGAATGGGCAACTAACCCCTCACCTGCTGCGGCAGCAAAGGGAGGAAGCTCTGTCCTTCCCTTAGCCAAATATTGGCTCAAAACTGTCTTATAAATTAATACCAATTTCAAAGTGGCATGACTGAAACTACTTTTGGTGTAGAACAGGACATATTTATAAAGCGCTACAAGATACTTTCATATATACTGTCAGATTGTACACTAGTAAAAACAGAGGTAGAACTGGTGAGTTGGCACCAGGTTCATACATGTCTCCCCAAGAGTTTCCAAAAAGTAAACTAAAATCTAAAGCATAGCCTGTATTAACAGAGTTAACAATTCAATGATATATTGCAGAAAAGAAATATACCAGAGTAGGGGTATACTACTATAATGGGAATTGTACATAAATGCATCTACTGTATTAGAGATCTGACCCCCTAAATGAACCCACTGATTCAGTGAGATATGTATTGCTGGGAAAATGCAATGTTATGCTGATTTTCTAAAATGTATTGAGAGTCAACCTGACTGTAAAGCTCCCAATGGGAGCAGTTACGTAAGACATAAGGGTGGGGACTAGAGTTTATGAAAATGGTTCTAATTAAAGGGATTTTATCACAAAATTATAAACATTTTCATCATTCATCATTATTAAAAAATGATGTATAATTTTTGCTTTTGCTGCTACTTAAATTATCCACAGCTCATCTCTAGGGGATCTGACCAGTGACAAGAATTCCTCAGTCCTACCCAGACATGCTCAGACATTACCTCTCCTCTCAAGCAGCTAATGTCAGTCTATTTCCTGCCTAGTGATCACACACACTCACTGCAGAACGAGTGTTCAACACCAGGTGCTGTCATTCTACTGCTTTCCTATGCACGCCTTAGTATTTAGGCAAACAATGCAAATAAGTAAAAAGAAAAAAAAAAAACTCAATCAGGTATGTGCATTAAGAAAAAATATTCCACGTTTGTTTCCTGCAGGGATTTGAACCTATGACCCCTATAAAAGGCATTATTGTTACTCAGCCACATTGAAGATACTGACAACTCTTTACATAAACAGACCTTTTTTTGACTAGTGAACACACTGGGGAAAGTCATAGTGATTTCAAGCCTACTGGGTCATATGATATGCAGCTTAAACCAATCATTTTTGAACATACTGAAAGCTGAAGCAGGACAAACCAGGTATGAAATGCCTTAATGGTAAAACCCCTTTAAGGTTGGTTAATTCAGGTCAGTTCTGAGTTTTGTTCCAGCTGCAATTGCTCTGTTCTACAAAGGGGGGGGTGACCTAGTTCCATACCGATTAAGTGAGTTTGTTAACTTTCCTCTTATACGTAAAGACCAGGACTGAAGAGAGGTATAGGTTCACAAAAGAGATAGACCTGGGAGAGAAGGGAATAGCAGGATTCATAAGGTAATGCTCTCCCAAGACAATCCTCGTGGTTGTTGATGTCCAGTATGTGCTTCTGGGCTGGTCCAACACTTTAGTGCTCTAGAGAAAATAGAAAACTGGATCTCCTGGGGCAAAGCTCCTTGCTTGACTAATCTGACTGATGTGGGACTTTTGAGTGTAGAGCCATTCCTACTACAGGCTGCTTAAGTGGGAAGAAAATGGTTAATATTTGTCTTTTGATGTTACAAAAAGTCTGACTTTGTGCAGAACAACTAGCTCTGATAAAAGGTGCTGTTTTATTTGTACTCCACAATGGTCTCCTGTCTGATTATTCTGCACCACAACACCAAAGACACCAAACCTAACAACAGGGCAAAGAGGCTTGCATCCACAGAATGTATCCCAGGGGAGTTAGGAAGAACACCACCAACTCCTGTGCCTACAGACCCCCCTCTTCCACCGTAACATACCCAGGAGACCATAACAGGTTTGGGTTGAATGCCATTATGACAACCACCACTACTGGAATTGCGACTCTGGGGCACTGTAGAACTATAATACTAGTGGGATGATACTATCTCAATCAAGCGAATACTTACCCTTGGTGACAGACATCAACCATACCACAAAATGATCACATGAATAATGAAATTCCCTCACAAATGTTTGTGGTGGGATTTGTCTTCAACTTCCATTTCAGCACAGGCAACTCCAAAATGTCCCAGCTCTTCCTATAATAAGCATGATGGGAGAAATAAAATACTATCTTTCACAATTTCCCTAGTCACACCCTGCCTAAACAAGGCATGATTGCCCCAAAAAAGCAGACCCCATTTATCGGTGACTAGCCTTATTGTCATAAGGAGTCCCTTAGTAAATATCTTATCTACTTCTTAACACACTTCACTCTTCTTTTATTTAAGTGGTTCATCAGGGGACATAAAAATATTGGTACATACTAATGTATGAACCATATCCTCTGATGGAGGTCCTAGTGGTTATATGATTTATGCCACTTTAAAAGCAAAAGAGGTCCTCCTTCCTGTCATACCAAATGAAAATACTACAGATCAGTTCCTCCAATTTCGGACATCACAACCTACAACCTACGATTTCGGACATCACAGTCAAAAAGACACAGAGCACCACACACATCATACTGCTACTCTCACCTAGCATTCAGAAACAGTCACTGTGCAAACTCACAGTCCAGAAATGATGTGCATGAGCACACTATATTATTTGCGCATGTGCTATTGAGCATACACATGCCTTCGTTAAGTTCAAACACCAAGTACAATACGCACCCACTCGTTAAAACACGTTGTGCATGAGCCATAAACCATAGAATAATATCAAAAAGCACATATAGAACGTGTTCAGATTTATCCAGTCCCAGTATCCATCATGATAATTATCATCTTTATCCTTTACCGCAGCAAACCATGATCATTGAGCACATGTGCCATGTCAATAACTTTTGCACACTAGCTTTGACTGCAAATATATAAGTTTGATAAA
Source organism: Phyllomedusa bahiana (assembly GCA_025379985.1). Classification (NCBI taxonomy): domain Eukaryota; kingdom Metazoa; phylum Chordata; class Amphibia; order Anura; family Hylidae; genus Phyllomedusa; species Phyllomedusa bahiana. The sequence continues at coordinate 65,878 of JAODAL010014374.1, read as the reverse complement.
CAATAATAGGACTATAAAAAAAATAGTAATGTCAGTCCACAGACAAATATGGGCACATTAGGCAGACTGGTTTAGCTCCTAATGTTTTCTGTATGCTGGTAATTAATCAATCAATCAATCAATCAATCAATCAATCAGTAAGCATACCATGTACCCAAACTCTAAATGTACCTTAAGAATAAACAAAAGCACCATTTTCATCAAATGTATGCACCTTTAATATGAATGCAATACATAATATTGAACTGTAAAAATAATAAATAATGAGAGATGACAGGTAAGTATGTGTACCAGAAGCACAATCCTACTATTTTTTTGCATACAAGGCGTTAATAAATAATAACCAGTATATATACTGTACCTTATATCTAATGTCTTATAATCAGTGACCCTGAGTTTTAAATATAGTGAGATTCACTCAAAAAAGGACTCAAATATTCTATAATAACTCTTACTAAAAAGAAGCAAACTGAGCGAAACAGGGGGCAATATGCGCCTCAGTATATGGAGTTTGATACAAGGCGGGATGTCCCTGGAGTGATGAGGTAGGTGCCGTACAGCTGTTGTGATATTTAACCTCCATTTGTGACTTCTAGGTACATACTCCTGTCCCTCTTCACTTAACTTCTCATCAGAATGCTGGTGTACCATGCAGAGCATCATCATGCGTACCTATTGTTTCACCAATTTGTTTAAGCAAATTTAGAAAGAAGTATGGTGTTCATGACATGCCTTCACAGATTATTATTCTTAATATAGTACAGAAATTGGAAACTTGCTGACCCAGGAAGTTGTAAAACCACCATTTTTGTACATCCTATTGCATTTTTTATACAATAGGTCAAGCACCCTAGGGGAACTCAATGTTAAAGTAAAAAAATATATGCTTAAAAATATAATAAACTAAAAAATATTAAAAGTTCAAATCATCCTCCTTTTGCCATTTTACAAATGAAAAAAATAATAAAAAAGTTACACATAATTGGTATCACCGCATCCATAAAATTCAGATCTATTAAAATATAACATTATTTATCCCGTATGCTGAGCATCAGAGAAGAAAAAAAAATTAAAACGGTAAAATTGTGGGGTTTTTTTTGTTTTTTTCATGTCCCCTAAAAATTTAAATAAAAGTAATCAAAAAAGTTGCATATATTTCAAACAGGTACCAGAAAAAGTACCTTTCAGCCCACAAAAAAAGCTTCCTCACTCAGGTCCATAGGTGGAGGTACAAAAAAGTTATTGGTCATAGAAAATTGAGCTATGGCTACAATTAGAAAAATAGAAAATGTTTGGATTATTTTTACAGTACATAGGGAAAATTCAATTTGTTTGGTATTGCTGTATTTGTATCAACCTGAAGAATACAGATTACGCATCATTTATACTGAAGATAGAACGCCATAAGAATACAAACATGACGCAAATAAGTTTTTTCACATTTTGCCCCACTTAGAATTTTTTTGCGGTTTCCTTGTATATTATGCGGTATGGTGAATGACACATCTTGTTCCACAAAATAAAAGCCCTCACATTTCTATGTAGATGAAAAAATTAAAAGGTTGTGGGTCTGCAAAGGCAGAGAGGGAAAAACGAACATGACAAAAAAATAGGTTGTGTTGGGAAGGGGTTTGGTTATAAACCAAAAATTTCTAATCAGCCTAGAGCTATTCCACTCTAATATGTCCATGGGTAAAATCAAATAAGTGGACCTTCCCAATAGACCAAGGATGCACAACATGCGGCCCGAGGACTACGTGCAGCTCCCAGTTTCCCTCTATGTGGCACTCTATAGCTGGCACTGTTATGCTGGGCACTGCTTGGCTTGCACTGTCTAGGTGGGCACTGTATGTCGGCACTATAGAACTCTAGACTGTATGCTATTTTAATTAACTTATAAAAGTAATCCAGTAAAAACTGTTTTTGTATTATCTCTGGATTTCTTCTTCAAATAAGTATTTATTTCTGACACAATTATGGTAGATCCACAAGTTCTACCATAAAACATGTCTGATAGATTTAGACTCAAATAGGTGATGAGTTGGAGAGTAAGCTATTTATGTTTGCTGTTCTCTAGCTATAGTTGTGAAAGAGCCAATTCTGTAATTCCCAAAAACTACAGTGAAAATAGGTGCCTCATATCCTCTTTCTGGAGTACAAAGCAGGGGACCTCCCAATTCTGATCTCTGACAGTTCCTAAAGTGGATCCAAGACCATTCAGCCATTTTGGTCAATTACAATTGAAAGTCTCAGACAGGAAAAAACCCTTTAAGATATACTGTACTGTGGCCCCTGGGAAAGATACAAGATGATAATGTGGCCCTTGGATCAGATACTGTTTGGCACCCCTTATCAAAGAGGGCTAAACTCACCATTATCTTAGATAAAATATCCAAAGTGTAGTTCCTCTAAATACCCTGCAAAGAGATAGACTTAGGCCAATAAGACCCTTCTGTTGCCTTTCTAAGAAGCCTTCTATCCCAATGGACTCATTTCCGGGAAGCACAAACCAGTTTGATTACCATACATTTCAAACCAGAATAATTGCCTTCATGATATTCCAAAATATGTCATGACATAGTAGTGGCAAGTGGATCCCAGCTACACTCTGTTCTGATTAACCCCTTAACGAACCTGGGCGTATGAGTACGTCCCAGGGCCGCTAAGGGGATTTGCAGGGGGATCGCTCCGCGACCCCCCGCACAGCCGGCGGGTGTTTGCGGCTAATCGCCGCTAACACTCGGCCGTTACAGCACCGGTGGGTGGCTCCGCCCGCTGGCGCTGTTTTACCCATCAGACACCGCAGCAAAGATGGCCGCGGCGTCTGAATGAACGCCGATCGGTGCCGAGCACCGATCGTTACGGTCATCGGCAAAGCTGCGCCGATCCGACGACTGGGCATGGTGGTGGGGAGCCTTGTGAAGGCTCCCGTCACTTACCCTGGCCGGTTTGCCCCACTTCCGTCCGCAGACAGGAAGTGGGGAAACCGCCATCTTTGTACACCCTAATGCATTGCCTATGCAATGCATTAGGTTGTATTAACAATCGCGCCCCCTAGTGGTCAAGCACCATAGGGGGACTAAATGTTATATTAAAAAAAAAAAAAAGTTTTAAACTAGAAAAAAAAGTATTAAAAGTTCAAATCACCCCCTTTCCCCATTTTACAAATAAAATCAATAAAATAATAAAAAAGTTACACATATTTGGTATCGCCGCGTCCGAAAAAGTCTGATCTATAAAAATACAACATCATTTATCCCGTACGCTGAACACCGTAGAAGAAAAAAAATTCCAAACGCCAAAATTGCGTTTTTTGGTCATTTTACGTCACTCAAAAAATGGAATAAAAATGATCAAAAAAGTCGCAAGCATTCCAAACTGCTAGCGATAAAAAGTACACTTCAGCCCGCAAAAAAATGCACCCTCACTGACGTCCGTAGGTGTTAGTACAAAAAAGTTATTGGTCGCACAAAATGGCGCCGTGGCGCAAATTTCAAAAATAGAAAATGTTTGGAATTTTTTTTCGGTACCAAAACATAATGGAAACCCTACATGTTTGGTAATGCCGGATGCATAACAACCTGTAGAATACAAATAACATATTATATTTACCGAAGATTGAACGCCGTAAATGCAAAACCCCCGCAAACATGGCGAAAATACATTTTTTTTCACAATTTGTCCCACTTGGAATTTTTTTGCGGTTTCCCAGTATATTCTATAGTACAGTGAATAACACCATTAGAAAGTACATCTTGTCCCGCAAAATAAAAGCCCTCAGGTGTCTATGTAGGTGGAAAAATAAAAAAGTTATTGCTCTGGGAAGGCGAGGAAGGAAAAACGAACGTGTCACCAAAAAAAAACCATGGGGGCCTTAATGGGTTAAAAAAGCCTGAAAAGGATGTATGGATCGGTGGAAAGCAAGAGGAGGAATTCACTGATCGTGTCAGGATTCTACTGTTTATAAAAGTTATTGATTCCTCTAGTAAAGTTTTTGGTTTGGGATTTTTTATGTTTTATGTAAGTTCAGCCAAAAACCGGTTATTCTATACTTGATATAAAGTACTTATACAAAGTGTAGCCTAAGGGATTGCACACTTAATATATTCAAATGAGCGCCAGACAGGAGAATCTCGTTACAAGCTCCACATATCCTTCATGTCAAGAATTGGGGAATCCACACACTTCTGTGGTGGGCACTAAACTTTTCAGGAAAACATGATTTTTGTGCTTGAAGCAATATCTAAATGAAATAAAGAAGCATTTATTTGTGTCTTCAAAAAAGGAAAATCACTTGGATACAGTATGAGAACAAAATTCCCTAGTTTTATTATCAATGCTAGATCCAAGCTCTGAAATCTTCAGCTGTGCACATTCCATTCCATACTTAGAGCTTGATGTGAAGAACATTATAAGAATTCAACGGTCAAGATCCTGAAGCATTAAAATGTATAAAATCTTGTGAATCATTAAGAGCTGAAAATTGAATTGTTTATCATGTCAAAGGCTATGAGTTTTAATGATTCACGGCTTGATTGTCATTGTTCTGAAAAGCAATTTTAAATGTCTCAGTCCCTTATAAACTACAGGCAACAGTTTCTTATTCTTGTACACATTGTAGTCTGGTCATTAGGATTGCATATCGCTTGTACAAAGATTGATTGATCTGTGCTTGAATGTACAAGGCTTTACAGTAATGTCCCTGGATCCCAGACGGCACACATCTCTGTATAGAACTTTTAATTATCTGATTATATAAAAATAAGACGACTGCTCCAAGAAAAGAGAATAAAAATGTCACAAAGGTGTGAGCACTACCTGGAGCTAAGGCACAATCTGACATTTTTATTTCTGTGCAATATTATTACCTGTGCAGCATTATTATTTTTCATGAATCTATTTTATTGAAACATAGTAAAGCATAACATTGTGTGAAAAAGTGATAAAAATGGAAGAGGGGAAAGACAAGTGCAGTGATATGTGGACCATTGGTTGATGCATATATGAAAATATTTCTACAGCTGTTGTGTATTAAGTGCAAATTATAACTGTTCATGTGCATAACTCCCAATTACTTTTGGAGAGGCAGTTCCTTCTTTTGCGCCAGTCCCTCTGCCCCTCTTTGCTCCTTAAAGGGAACCTGTCACATTGACCATGCTATCCAATCTTCCAGCATCATGTTATAGAGCATGAGCAGCTAAGCTGAGTGATACATAGTGTTGTGGGAAATTATTCAAATTTATAATCTATTACTTTACATTTCTGCTTATTCTGGGTTAAGAAATCTGGTGGACAGTCTTATCTTAATTGACAGCTATCTCTAAATGCACACTCATACAAGGAATACTAGCAATCACGGATAAGACCACTCGGTGGACTCCTTAACCCAGAATTATCAGAAAATTAAATGAATAAATAACAATTTGTACTAAATCTTACACAAAACATGATATATCAATCTGTTCATCTCCTCTTTTCCTACAATACTCTGTCTGGAGATGAGATAGCATGTTTAATGTGACAGGTTCCTTTTAAATGCCCCTCTTTTGAAGTTGATAAATAGATTGGGTTCATAAATGTGCTCTATTGCTCAAGAAAGTCTTAGATCAATATAGGGGCATATATTTCATGGGTTTACCATAACCCTTACCATTATGTGTGTTCTTTTTCATCTTATGGTGGAGCTTGACGGACATGTGACTTTTTTATTGGTAATAATTAGTGATGAACGATTGTGTCAACTATTGTTATCGGATCGATTGTCGATATCAGCAATTATCATGCCGATATCTGATAGTCGATAATAGATAATCGCCGATGACCATTAAAGTCTATGGAAGAGGAACAACAGCTTCATTCTTACATCCAAATAGGGGAGAAGAAGCTGGAATTAACATCCACAACAGTAAACTGCTACATCTTAGGCAAGACAATTAGGCAACAAGAGTCACAGAAGAAAAGTCACAGACTATTCACTATCCATGTCTTGTACCCTTAAGCCTGCATGACCCACAAATTAAAAAGTGCCAGAAAGCAGTATTATTTGAACCATCATTTTAGTTGAACTGGACATTGACTATCCCTGTCCTGTACCACCGCATGACCCTCAAACCTGCATGACCCACAGATTAAAAAGTGCCGGAAGAAAGTTTGTCTTTGAACCACCCTTTTAGTGGAACTGGCCAGTGACTATACCGGTCCTGGACCGCCGCATGCCCCTTAAATCTGTCGGACCACCAGATTAAAACGTGCAGGAAAAAGGAGTTTTTTGAACCACCATTTTAATTGAACTGGACATTGACTATGCCTGTCCGACCGCAGATGACCCTTAAATCTGCATACCACAGATTAAAGGAAGGGAACCTTCTCTCGTACCTCTACGAGGTAAAGGTATGGAAGGTTTTTGACATCTCTTATTAAAAGACAGAAAAATCAAGTATTCTTAAATTCCTTTTTTCCCAAACACCCAACTAGGATTAGAAACAGATTGTTTCTATAAAATCTGTGAAAGCGTCTGGGGAAAAACCCATAAAAAAAATCAACAGTTTTCTTCCTTCACCCTTTGAGTTTTAAAAATCCCCTGTAAGGGATCCGTAGGGCGCACGAACGCCCAGACAGCGTGAGGCCCAGCCACTGATCCCAAACCCCTTCCCCCTCCTTTTTGGGGTGCCCGAACTCCTTAATGGGTGGGCCCCCAACCAAAAGACTGAGCACTATACTGAATAGCGTGGAAGACAAAGGGCCAGAAAAACAATACAAACACAATAGGGAACGTCAAGCAAGCCAAGTCGGAAACTAACGGGAACGCGTAAAAGTCAAGGCAGAAGAATAAACTGATCCAAGCAGAGTACGGAAACCCAGGGAGGACAGAATAGAGTAGGTGACAAAAGACGGGAAAGGACCATAAAACCCACAAAGAGAGGAGACGAAGAGCCCTTAAATACTTCCAGAAGAACCAAGGACAAAGGCAAATAGGAGGAAGAAACAGAAGACCAGATGGGAAGGTAAGCTGTCAATCCCGGATCAAGGAGCCGGGTTTAAACCCGTGGAGGCTGGAAGTTTCCCGGCCCTAGGCGTCGGCCAGGAATCAATCGGATAGCAGGGAAAAACCCAGTTACACTAGTAAACATTATGTCAAAAAAACCAGGTTACGTCGAAAGGGCCGTGGCCGGCGCCAAAAATCAAAGCGGGGGTATTTCGGGTGCATGAACCCCCAATGGACTTAAAAATGTTTTCAACAAATATTTTCAAACAGATTTAAAAAGGGGGCAAAGGGGAAAAGAAAAAATTAAAAAAAAATTTTTGGGTTAATATGGCGGGTTTTTTACCACTGGGCAAAAGTTTTAATTTTCTATAAAAAAATTTTATTACACAATATGCGTACAATAGCTCTATGCTCAAACGACGCCGATGAATAAGAGTATTTAAATGTTATATGGAATTTAAAATGGGGGCCCCTTCCACCCCTGACAACGGGTGTAAAATTTTCTATAAAATTGTATCACAATATCGTAAACTGACTCTTGGCCAACAGACGCCTGGAATAAAAAAGAGTATTTTTAAAAGTTAAATGGATTAAATTTGGGGGCCCTTCCTACCCCCTGACAACAGGTTAATTTTTTTATAAAAAATGATAAAACAATAGCGTACAATGAGCTCTATGTCCAAAAAAAGAGCACGGACTGCAAAAGAGTTTTAAATGTTATATGGGGTTTTATGGCGGGGGTTGCACCACGACTTTAAAGGGGCAATTTATATTAAATATGTTAAAACAATATGCGTACAACTGAGCTCTTTTCACCAAACAGAGCCGGGGCTTTAAAAAAAATATTTAAAAGTTATGGGGGGAGTTTGCTGTTTTTTGGGAAAACTGAAACGCATGATTGCAAAGAAACTGAAAAAACAGGGACAATTTCACCTCCTATCAGAGGTCGCTGGCCAAAAAACTGGTAAAAAACAATGCTTTTTCAAATTTAAGGTCACAGAACACACTGAGCTGCACAATATCTCCCCTTTCCCTTTTAAAAGCCCTCCCCCTGCCGCCTCCTCCCTCCCCGCAGCCCCCCGGCTGGACACACAGAAATATTTTAAAAAATTTCTCTAACTAAATAAGAAGTGAAATTCTCTAAAACTAACCTATTTTAGCTTAGCTAAGTGGATGGTTTTTTTGTATTACAAGAGATTCTCTCGAGCTGTTGAACAGCTTTGGGTTTAAAAAACAGACACGTTTAAGTGGGGATAACAGAATTAGCTGAAAAAAAGGAAATGCAGTTGCTAGTAATAAATGTCACGGATTTTTTTCAGCCAATGAGATCCATACCGCAAATGGTGGTTGTCCCCCCCCCCCCCTCCCCCCCCCCATCCTCGGGCGATTGGCTGGCCGCCAAATGACAGGAAACGCTGAAAATACGCAATAGTAATAGATTACTGTAAAATTGTCACCTAAACTATCGGGGTCAAAATTTCCGTAGCCTAAAAACCGTGCTGATTTCAACTTTTGCTGATAATATCGCTCATCCCTAGTAATAATTATGCAACTACGTAAGAATCTGTCTAGTTTTCAACTACATATTAAAATCTCCTGTTCATATTATTTAATAATGCAATGTAATTTAAAATGGTTATATTCAGAAGATTTTTGCGTTAAAGAGTAAATAAAAATTCACTAAAAATGTAGTGAATAGATACACATGACAAGTTATCATTTTGAACAAGAAAACATGTGGCTATAAATCTGCAGTAACTATGAGTAGTGTTGAGCGATTTTTATCGACAAAGTTGAAATCGGCAAGGTTTTTATGGTGATCGAAATTTCCAGATCATGCGATAATTAAGTTTAAAATCTGTGCATCATCTATTAAGATCGCGCCTTTTTCGGCGCTTCCTGTAATTTTGGCGGCCAGCAAATCAGATTACAGAATAGAGCAGGGTGAGATGTGTGTGCGACGTCATGACTGGGATGTGTATGGTTGCGATTGGCTGGAAAAATCACATGACCTCGTATTACATAGAACAGCGTTTCCTGTTTCAGCCTCAGTGTCTCTCAGCGTCTCATAGGGATAGGACCTGCGTTCTGCCTGTGGCCAAACAGCTCAGCGAAATTAGTCTATTTCTGCACAGAGAAACCTCTACTATTAGCTGTGATCCTTCCAATTTAGTTAGATTAGGGATATGAACATTTTATGTAGTTAGCTAGAGAATTTTAAAGCAGAATCTACCACTGTAAATTCAGGGTGGTGGGATCGGGGGGGGGGGGGGCATGGGCGAACACAGACAAGCTCTATCTATAAAGAACACTGGAAAAAGTTCACCAAGACTTAGTGTAGACATTTTAGTGGAATATCTTTATTATTAACAGTTTGCTATTGAAATATTTCCTGGATATTGGGCAGCCTGAACTTATATTGGATAAACATAATTTCTAGTAACTGCAGGTCTCTTTGTTAGCTGCAAAACTCCACTTTTATTATCAGTATACATTTCAGATATGTGTTCAATTTTTCTCATTACACTGTGAGTTGTTATATCCCCTTGCCTTAAATTACAAAAACCAACAATCTTGTAGTCAGCACAGTTGTTTTTGCCAAAAATACCCTGTATCGTCGAAAAAATAAGTTACTGTTTTTTGACTTTTTTGCACCCAGCAGTTCTTGCGCAGCATCTACGTAAATCTTAAAAAGAATTTTATTCACCACAAATGAATTAAAGGTGCAAAAAAAAACGTTTTTTTTATCAAAAAATAACGTTTGTGTTTTTTTTACTTTTGCGCCCCAGCACTGTTCATTGAGAGCATCACGAAATCTTAAAAAAGCAATTCTATTTCACCCCAAGGGGAATTGAAAGGTGCAAAAATACAGTTTTTTAATCAAAAATAAATTTTACGTGTTTTTTGCTTTTGGCCCCGCACTGTTCATTGACGCAGCATTACGTAAAATTTAAAACAGCAATTCTATATTCACCAAGGTGAATTGAAAAGGGGCAAAAAATACAGTTTTATTTCAAAACAAACAGTTACGTGTTTTTTTACTTTTGCGCACCGCACTGTTTTTATTGACGCAGATTACGTAAATCTTAAAAAAGCAAAATTTTATATTCACCACAGGTGAATTGAAAAGGGGCAAAAAAAACCGTTTTTTTATATCAAAACAAAAACATTACGTGTTTTTTTGACTTTTGCGCCCCCCAGCACTGTTCATTGACGGCTCTACTAAATCTTTAAAAAAGCAAAAACATATTCACAGCAGGTGAATTGATAGGTGCAAAAAATACAGTTTATTATATCAAACATAACATTACGTGTTTTTGACTTTTGCGCACCCATCACTGTTAATTGTCGCAGCATCTACGTAAATCTTAAAACAGCAATTCTATATTCACCCAGGTGAAATGAAAGGTGGCAAAAAATACCCGTTTATTATATCAAAACGATAACAGAATACGTGTTTTTTGGAACTTTTGCCCAGTCCATAATGTTGTTGATAGACACCTTGCAGGGTAAATTTTGATCCAGCAATTTTGTTTTGATTAGAGGGATTTGAGAATAGCTGTGATTGCCATCTTATAATAAGAGACTTTCCAAAACTATTCCATACTCTCAAATTTTATATTATTTCTGAACATGGAGGCGAAATGCAGGTGGTATAGCGAGCAAAGAGGGGGGTAGCACATGGAGGAGAAGGTACGAGAGAAGGTGCTCCTATCCAGTGGCTGGCGACAACACGGCATGCCATTCTATCGACAGTTGCAGGACCGTCAGGCCTGTCATCGCTGAGTCAGGGCCCTGTAATCTAAGTAACTAACATGGTCGCCAATCTGTCCTTCAGTGGTTAATTCAACCTGCATCTATCAGTCTTACCTCCTCGTCCTCGCAGTCGACGCCACAAGATTGTCGTCTCTAGCATCATCAAGCATCTGTCCAACATTGAAGCAGCCCAAAATCACTCGTGTACCCACCCCTGTGGATAATCCATTTTTTCTGAAGACCTCTTTGAGGACAAAATGCGATGGGGTCAGAAGGCATGTTAAAATGATCAGAGGCCAAAAGGATATTTCTCTGCTTCTGACGCCCAGTTACTGATGCCATCAAGGAGGTGAAGGAAGCCGGTCAATCGGAACAAAAATCCCGGGCGGTCCGGCAACGCCTTGCCAGTCCCCTTGCTTGTAGACCGCAGCTTCTGGAATGCAGAATGTCAGGACGACCAAGCACTGTGTTGATGATGATGATGATGACGACATTGCGGATCCATCCTGGTCTTTTCCGCATAATTTGCTTGCGAGCGGCTTCATCAGTGGAACGAGGAGGAAGACGATGGGGTAGTTGTCAATACGGGTCTCCGCCACAAAAAGGGAGAGGTCGGGGTCCGCAGAATCCGCTGATATGATTCCGCAGCTCGGTCAGCGCAAACCCCGCTCCTCGCTTATCACTCGTCAAAAAGGTCCAGGACCTCTCAAGCCTGTGGCCATCTTGAGCAAGCCTCTGATTCACCACGATGTCATAGTCCGCCTTTGCCCTAAACCATAAGTAGAGGCAAGAACATTAAGTGGTTAACCACCACCAACATGTCTAGTCACATGCAGCGAATGCATGAGTTGAAATGGAGGGAACACTTGGCCAAAAAAGGCCAGACCGACGCCGAGCCTCCAACCACTGTCACACCCTCTGTCTCCGCCTCCTCCTCCTCCGCCACCACCAAGCGTTCCTCAGCTGCCCATGTCTCTCAGAGTCATGATCAGGGATCAGCCTCCGCTTCAGCCTCCACCGTCGCCCGAGTACCACCAGCACCACCAGAGACCCATCCTACTCCTTCTCCTTCCGCCAGTTTGACGACCTGCACGCCGTACAGCGGCCAGTCTAGCAGCCAGCCTTCTGTCTTCCAGGTTTGGGAGCAGAAGAAACACTTTAACCCAAACCATCCCAAAGCCAAAAGCCTGAACGTCGGCATTGCCAGGCTTTTGGCCTTGGAAATGTTGCCTTTCCGTCTGGTGGACACAGATGGGTTCCGCCACGTCATGGCCCTCGCTGCCCCCAATACCAGATGCCGAGCAGGCATTTCTTTGCCAGAAAAGCCGTCCCTGCCCTGGCCAGCCACGTGTCATCTAAAATTTCAAGCGCGTTGTCTGCATCTGTGTCCGGAAAAGTCCATCTCACCACCGACACATGGACTAGTAAGCACGGCCAAGGCCGCTATATCTCTGTGACAGCTCACTGGGTGAGCTGGGTGGATGTCTCTGGGGGTGACGGTGGCTCTCAGGCTCGGCGCACGCTCTTCAAAACCGCAGGGATGGTGCAGGGCTCTTTCCCCCAAGGTCCTCTGGTGGCATCACGTGCCCAGAGACACCAGGCCGTGTTGAAATTAATCTGCCTTGGAGACCGTCCACACACAGGTCAGGAGCTGTGGACGGCTCTAAGCAACGAGACCGAGCGCTGGCTGGGTGACAAGAACCTTGTGCCAGGCAAGGTGGTGTGCGATAACGGGCGAAATCTGCTGGCCGCCCTTAAGATCGGTAGGCTGGAGCACATCCCTTGCCTGGCACATGTCATGAACCTTGTCGTCCAGAAATTTCTAAAGAGCTACCCGGGTCTGGACTGCCTGCTGAAGAAGGCTCGAGGTCTGAGTTCGCACTTCCGCCGTTCGCACCCTGCTTCGTCCCGCCTGGCTGCGTTGCAGCGTCAGCTCGCCTCCCCGTCAACCGTCTCATTGTTGACGTGGCAACACGCTGGAATTCCACCCTCCACATGCTCCAGCGATTGTGGCAGCAGCGCAATGCCATTACGCAGTACGAAGTGACACATGGCCTGACAAGCAGCGGTACGGACCTCGGGGTGTTGAACCACCGAGAGTGGAGGCAGGTGAAAGAGCTCTGCGCCACCCTTGCCATTTTTAAAGAAGCCACCAAAAGGTCAGGGGGCGGAAATTCCCCTTTTTAAAGGCCATGAGAATTGAAAGTGATTTTAGTTCTGGTAACGATCTTTGGACACTCTGAAACAACAGGCCCCGGGCCAGCGAGGGAGGAGGAACGGACACAGATGGGGACAGGGAAAGCCTTTCTCTCCGTCAAACCCAAAAGGGCCCCGATAGTTTACAAACCCCATGGGTCTTCATTAGGCAGTTTTTTCCCCGGGGTCCAGGGGCTAGTGCAAGGGGGCCCGCATCAGCCTCAGGGTGCACCCATCTCAGGAAAGTCGGGGCTTTGTTGAAGTTTGTCCCGGGAAAAAAAAAAGGCAGGGGGAGGGGGAAAGGGAGGGAGGTTTTCCTAGACACCGATTTTTACCGAGCGCCCTGCCTTGGAAAGGGGGTTTCCCGCAAAATTTGAGGCGGAGGAGGAAGATGGGGAAAGATCATTTGCTAGTGCCCCTCGCCCCAGAGGTTTGGGGAACCCCAAGGCTCCATCCTCACTTTATTGTTTGGGAATGCCCCCATTTCCCCCCAAACAGGGATCCTCGCTTTAAGGCCATCAAATGAAAAACGTTTTTGGGTGGCCACCCTCCTGGACCCCCCGGGGGTCCCAAAACAAAAAATAGACTTTTCCTTCCACCCCCCAAAAAGAAAGAGAAAAATGAAAAGGGGGAAATTTGGGAGACCTTGGCCTAAAATTGATCAATTTGGGGGGGACATCGGGTTCCCTTTTTTCCTCCCTTTCACTTTCCCCAAATGTCAGGGTTTGGGGAAAAACAAAAGCAAACGTGACAGCTTAGAGGGGGCCAAAGTAGCAGCAGCAGCAGGCATTTTTGGCAAAAAAGCCTAAGGGGTTGACCTCTGGAAAATTCTTTTTTTTTCCCCCCTAAAGCCAAACCGCAATTGCAATGCAGGGCACCCCCTTTTCCAACACCCAGAGATCGGGCTTAAAGATCATGGGCCCGACAAACTGCGTTTTCAAACCAATGTTTTTGCAGGTGCCCGGACCCAAATGAACTTCGGTTTACCCAAAAAAAATGGAAAAAAATGGCCCGATTTTGGTTTTTCACCCCCTTAGAGGTGTTGTCCTGCCCAGCAGCCAGCGTCATATCTGAGCGGCCCTTCAGCCCCAGCTGGAGGAGTCATTCAAAAAAAGCATCCGGTTTTCCCACAGATAATGTGGACCCTTTTTGATTTTTTCTTCAAATGAATCGGGCCAGGGATCCCCTGTTGATTTTTGTGGCCCCAATTGCCGAGGTAAACCGATTAGTTGCCGTCTACTTAACTTTCCCTTTTCAAAACAGAAAGGCCCCTTTAAAAAACTTTTTTTTAAAATGATAAATTTTTTCTGAAATTTTTTTATTCTTTTTCCCCCAAAACAGTTCATTTTGTGGTTTTGCGGGTGAGGAGCCCTGAAAAAGGACACCCGGGGTTTCATGACAACACCGTATTCCCATTTACCCCACTTTATCTTAAAATTTTTTCGCTTTGGGTAAATTTGGTTTTTGAGGTCTTTTTGCTTTGAGTTTACAGCAAAAATTTCATGGCCCTTTTTGGAAAACAAAAATTTTGGGGGCTTCTAAGGGGCCATTTTTTCCTCAAATTTTTAATAGTGGCGGGAAAAAGCAAAATTTTATAATTTTTTGGGGTCATGTGGGCGGGTGAGATACAGAAATTAATCATGGTCCTTTGGAACAAAATTGGGCTTCTAAGTGCTTTTTCCCCCCTCAAAAAATTTTTTTAACCCGGGTGGCGAGAAGTCATTTTTAAAATTTTTTTGGGTCAGCGCTTTAAAATGCAGAAATTACAAAGGGCCCTATTAAAAAAAAAAATTTTTGTTTCAAACAGCCCTTTGTTTTTAACAATTGCCCAAAAGGGGCCCTAAAGGGGTCTTGCTTTAAAATTTTTGGGGGGCATTTTGCTTTGACATGCACTATACACGGGTCCTTTTCCCTTAAAAAATGTTGTTTCAAACAGACTTTTTGTTCTTCACAATTGTCAAGGAGTGGCCCAGGGTGAGGGTGCTGTTCAAAACCCGGGAATAGGTGGGACATTTTGGTTAAGGGGGACACATATTGCAAAAAAAACTTTTTTTTTGCAAGATCTTTAACATGGGGTATAAACCCCTGAAATTGAGAAAAACCCATTTAAAACAATAAAAAAAAGAGAAAAAGAAAATGGGGAAATTCCCAATCCAAATTTTAAAAAATGTTTTTTTCCTAGAATTAAAGTACTAAAAAATTTGGGAAATGTCCAAAATAGCTGTTAAAAAAATTCCTCTGAATTGTAAAAGGGGAGGTACGGGAAAACTTGCCCGATGTAGTTATTCAGGGATATGGATATGGAGCCCCGGGACAGAGAACAAAAACCCGAGACCATTTCCCCCCGGGGAAAAAGGGGAAAAAAAAGCCAAGATAAAGGGGAAAAGGGGGAAAAGGGAAAACCCCAAATTTAAAAAGGAAAAAACCCCCCCCCAAAGGGGGGGAAGCGGGTACCCGGTTTTTTTAAAAAAAGGGGTTTCCCCCCCTTTTTTTTGCCCTTTTTCCCCGCCCCTTTTTTGGGCCCCCAATTTTTTGGGGGCGGGGGGGGGGGGGGGGGTTTAGGGGGGGGTAACCGGGGTTTTTTAAAAAAAACCCCCCCTTTTTTTCCCCCTTTTTTTTCCCCCTTTTAAAATTTTCCCCTTTTTTTGTTTTTTAAAAAAAAAATGGGTTTTTAAAACCCCTTTTTTTTAAATTTTTTTCCCCCCCCCCCCCCCCCCCGGGGGCCCCCCCCCCCCCCCCCCCCCCCCCCCCCCCAAAAAACCCCCCCCCCCCCCCCCCCCGGGCCCCCCCCCCCCCCCCCCCCCCCCCCCCCCCCAAACAAAAAACACCCCCACCACCCCCTTTTTTCCCCCCCCCCCTTCTTCCCCCCCCCCCCCCCCCCCCCCCCGGAAATTTTTTTTTGGGTGGGGTTTTTTGGGGTTTTTTGGGGGGGGGGGGGTTTGGGGGTTTTTAAAAAAGGGGGGTTTTGGTTTTTTGGAAATTTTTTGGGGGAAACCCTTTTGGGGTTTTTGTGGGGGGGGTTTTCCCTTTTGGGGAAAAAAATTGGGGGAAAAAATTTTTTTTTTAAAATTTTTTTGGGGGGAAAGGGGGGGGGGGGGGTTGGGCCAAACCCCAAAAAAATTTTTTGGGGTTTTTTTTTTAAGGGGGTTTTTTGGGTTTTTTTGGGGTTCCCGGGGGGAAATTTTTTGGGGGAAAAAAAAAGGGGGAAAACCCTTTTTTTTAAAAAACGGGGGGTTTTTTTTTTTTTTTTTTCCCAAAAAATTTCCTTTTTGGGGAAAAAATTTTTGGGGGGGGTTTTTTTTTTTTAAATTTTTAAGGGGTTTTTTTTTTGGCCCCCCGGTTTTGGGTTTTTAAAAAAAAACCCCCCGGGTTTTTTTTGGGGTTTTTTTTGGGGTTTTTTTTTTTTTTGGGGGGGGGGGGGTTTTTAAAAATTTTTTTAAAAAAACCCCCCCCAACCCCCCCTTTTTTTTTTAAAATTTAAAAAAAAAGGGAAAAAAAAATTTTGAAAATTTTTTTTTTTAATTTTTTTTCCCCTTTTTTAAAATTTTAAAAAGGGGTTTTTTTTAAAAGGGTGTTTTTTTTTAAAAAAAAGGGTTTTTTTTAAAAAAGGGGGGGGGTTTTTTTTCCCCCCCAAAAAAAATTTTTTTAAAACCCCAAAATTTTTTACTAAAAAAAAACCCCCGGGGGAAAAAAAAAAAAAACCCAAAAAAAACCCCCCTTTTTAAAATTTTAAAAAAAAAATTTAAAAAAGGGGGTTTTTTTTTTTTTCCCCCTTTTTTTTTGGAAAAAATTTTTAAAATTTTTTTTAAAATTTTTTTTTCCAAAAAATTTTTTTTAAAAAAAATTTTTTTTTAAAAAAAAAAAAATTTTTAAAAAAAATGGAAAATTTTAAAAAAAAATTTTTTTTTAAAAAAAATTTTAAAAATTTCCCCCCCAAAAAAAAAAAAAGGGGGGAAAAAAAAAAAAAAAAAAAAATTTGGGGGTTTTTTTTTAAAAATTTTTAAAAAATTTTTTTTTTCCCGTTTTTTTTAAATTTTAAAAAAAATTTTAAATTTTTTTTTTTTTTTTAAAAAAAATTTTTTTTTAAAAATTTTTTTTTTTTTGGGAAAAAAGGCCGGGAAAAAAACCCCCCCCCAAAAATTTTAAACCAAAAAATTTTTTAATTAAAAAAAAATTTTTTTCCCCCCCCAAAGGGGGAAAACTCCCCCCCGGGGGGAAAAAAAAAGAAAAGGGGGTTTTTTTAAACCAACCCCGGGGGTTTTTATTTTTTTTTTTCCCCAAAAAAAAAAAAATTTTAAAAAAAAAATTTTTTAAAAAAAAAAAATTTTTTTATTAAAAAAAAGGGGGGAAAAATTTAAAAAAGGCCCTTCAAAAAATTTTTTTAAAAAAAATTTTTTGGTTTTTAAAAAAAAGGGGGGGGTTTAAAAAAAAAAAAGGGGGGTTTTTTTCTTCTTCCCTTAAAAAAAAAAAAACCCCCCCAAAAAGAAACCCTTTATTTTTAAAAAAAAAAAAAAATTTTTTAAAAATTTTTTTTCCCCCAAAAAAAAATTTTTTTTAAAAAAAAATTTTTTTAAAAATTTTTTTTAAAAAAAAAAAAAAAAAAAATAAATTTTAAAAAAAAAAAAAAAAAATTCCCCCAAAAAAAAAAAAATTTTTTTTTTTTTTTTTTCCCCCCAAAATTTTTTTTGGGTTTTTTTTTTTTTTTCCCTTCCAAATTTGGGGTTTTAAAAAACCCCCCCCCCAAAAAAAAAAAAAAGGTCAAAAAATTTTTTTCCCTTTTTTTAAAAAAAAACCCCCCCGGGGAAAAAAAAAAAAAATCCCCAAAAAAAATTTTTTTTTAAAATTTTTTAAAAGGGGAAAAAAGGGGAAAAAATTTTTTTAAAAAACCCCCAAAAAAAGGGAAAAAAACCCCCCCAAAAAATTTCCCCCCTTTTTTAAAATTTTCCCTTTTTTAAAAAATTTTTAAAAATTTTTTTTGACCTTTTTTTTCCCCCCTTTTTTCCCCCAAAAAAAAAAAAGGGGGTTTAAAAATTTTTTAAAAATTTTTTCCCCCAAAAAAAAACCCTTTCCCCGGGGGCAACCCTTTTGGCCCCCGGGGGAAAAAAAGCCAAAAAAAAAAACCCCCCTTTTTTTTAAAAAAAAAGAAAAAAAAAAGGGGGGAAAAAAAAATTTTAAAAAAAAAAGGTTTTTAAAAAAATTTCCCCCTAAAAAAAAAAGAAATAAAAAGTGATCAAAAAGTTTCATGTAATCCACATTGGTACCAATAAAAGCTACATCTCATTAATCAAACAGTGAAAAAAATAAATTATTCATCCCAGAAAATGGTAATGCGATATTTATAGAATACATTTTTAAAAGTAGTAAAACATGGTGAGGAATAAAGATATTATCTCATTTATACCACAGAGTGAACTTTGTCAAAACAAGCTTCCCAAAAAAAGGTGCCCAGTTGTTTTTATTTTCTCCAAGTCCACCCCACAAAATCTTTTTATGGTTCTCTCTCTCTCCTCTCCTCTCCTCTCTCTCTCTCTCTCTCTCTCTCTCTCTCCTCTGCCCATTCACGATCTCCAACCCTGCTGCTCTGCCCATTTATCATCTCCTCCAGCCTCGCTCACCAGCCAAACCATCAGCTGTGCACTGCGCTTTTCGGATGCACCAATACGTACCCACAGTGTGGAACGCTTTTGGACAGGTGCCAAAAGTGCACTCCATTATTCCCTATGGGCTTTCACTTGCGTAGAACACAAAAAGAATTGACATGTCAATTCTTAAAGCGGATCCGAAAAGCGCAGTGCAGGAGAGCTCTCAAAAGCACATCGCCGATCTCCCGTGAGAACAGCGATGCGCTTTTGCCATTGAAAGCAATGTTAATCACACTGACAATTGTTAGATCCGTTTTGCGGATCCGTAAAATGGATCACAAAAGCGTCATGTGAATAAGCCCGTAAAGGGTATTAAAAGATGTATCTTGTCCCACAGAAAAACAAGCTCTTATATCGCTAAGTCAATAGAAAAAGAAACACAGTATGGCTCTTGGAAAGCAGGGAATAAAAATGCACAATGAATAAATTAAAATGGGCAGGTCCCAAAGGGGTTAATAAATCTGACAGAATTCACACCAGCAATTTGTATTGAAAAGAAAAAAATTGATCTGAAAATACTTAATGAACAGGTGAGTCTAAGCTTGAGTTTGCACTTTGCAAAGAACGCCACCTAGAGTGTTTTTAAATGTAATAAGTTCTCATGGCCATCATTTTGTCAGTTTTCCAGCAGAATCGGATTTAGTTCAAGTGCAGATTTTCCGTACTTTAAAAATCCCCTCTGATGCCTTTTCTGGTTGAGAGTTTTCTTAGCATCCACTCCAGTTGTCATTGGGGGTTGCACTTATGCAGACCGTCTCTAACACCCTAGGGCACTTCTAGAAAGGTAATGCACGAGTGCAGGTTTTGGGGTGGTTGTGCTGCTAGTTCAATTGAAAGCAGCCATACACACATAAGAACTTGCAAACATAACACTTGCTTATTGAAGGAAACTCTTGTACCAGCAAATAACCGGTAACAGTGTCTCTCTTAAAGGTACAGTAGATGCACTATTTTTTGCTTATTAGAGAAGTTTCGTCCCCTTTTGAACAGTAAGAAGACTTAGTCTTTAAGGGTGGCTAGAGTATGGTTCGTGCTTCATATTAGTTAGAGATTAATTATGGAAAACGCAGTCCAAGTATTAGTTTGCAAAAGGAGGTACCTTCATGTGTTGCTCCCTATGGTCACAAACTAGAACTATTGATTTAACGTGGGTTCACCCTAAGATAATGCAACCTAAGGAACCACAGCAGATACCGCAATGCAGCCGTGACGGTCCTTTAGGAAATAAAAGGCCAGATGTAGCCCAGCGTTGGCTGTTTCCCAACGGCCTACGTTTTTCCTGCAGACTCGAAAGTGCTGTAGGCAATGCTATTGAGTCCCGTAAAATAAGTGTATTCACTGGAAAATAACTCAAATGTAACCCACGCTGGGTTACATCTGCTCTATTATCCCTTATAGGGCCGCCACGTTATCCTCCTTTTTTTTTTTTTTTTTTTTTTGCGGTACCCCGATAGATACTTGTGACGTATGCATTATCATAGTGTGAACTCACCCTTAACCACAATTTTGGTTTTACCATTCCCTACCGTAGGGGCTAGCGCAGACAAAGCTTGTGGCATGGAAATCTCAATTATTTGGTTCCACCAGAGGCACAGAAAAGACCAGAAATGCATGAGAGCAATTGTTCAGCACTAGATGTACTCATTTATGGTTACAACTATGTGGAGAACAATGTCACCTCAGTAAATTCTGAGTGAAGTAGTGCTTTATACAATGCATTTATGATCCACCATGCACTAGCAGGACTTGTTTTTTGGGAAGACTATGAATACCTCCTAAACGCATTGGGCGGGAACTTCTGTACTAGCAATGTTTCTCCTCCTTGTCTAAGCCAGGACTGAACTGGTTTGTTTTATCCCAATAATGACAAAAGGCTGGGCTGAGGGACTCTTCCCACAGATTTCTGGAAGCTCCTAGAAGAAACTGATGGTGATGAGATTGTGAATTCCTTACTCCCATACATCTACATTAGCCAGTACAGGGTGGTAGCAGAGTGCATTCCTCACATTTGTTTCATAAGTTCAGGCTGTATGTATAACTGCTTATACCAATGTAGGTGTTCTGGAAACAAGAAGGTAGTGCAGCCTGGGAGGGAGGTGACCCCTTTTGCAGACATGAGAACCATTGCATGAGGTCTGCAGAGCTGTGACATCCTCTCTCTTCCACTGCTCACCCAGAATGATGATGTCACAGCTCTTCAGTGAGGGAAGACACCTACTGGGAGGAGAAACCCGCCTACTGGGATTAGAGACTCACCCCTGCATTTGAAGCTGTAACAGACAGAAACAGCTCAAGTCTGCGAAATCCAGTGATGAGAAAACCCCTTTAAGCTCCACCAGGGTACAATAACTATAATTGTCCAGTTTCGAAGGCCTTTTTTCCATTCAGTTTCGGCTACTGTTATTAAGGGAGTTACATGATTTTGTTTTATCTGGATAAACCGGAGTGTCTGGCACAAAGAGATTACTTTCTCGCATCTCAGCTTGTGAGATCTGTGCCCGGGCAAAGATTCTCAGAACTCGTCTTCCTGGCGATCTTTGTCCTCTACCGATACCTGAACATCCGTAGACCCATATCTCCATGGATTTTATGACTGATTTTCCTACTTCTGAGGGCAAATCTGTTGTTTGGGTGGTAGTAGATCACTTCAGTAAAATATGCCATAATAGCTCATCTGGGATCTCTCCGTTTGACTGTAACTATGGTTTTCACCTGAATGATGTATCATAGTCTACTGCTACTTCTGATTTACATCTGGGTGGATGTTATCGTTAACGATCTGTGCACAATCTGGGCCCAAGTTCAGAAGAACTTGGTCAATGCCCAGAACATCCAAAAGAAAAATAGTGATAGCAGGTGTCTGTTCTAGAGGGTTTGCTGTTTAGCTAAGGTATAGTTGTCCACCCGAAACCTTCGCTTAAAAGTTCCCTCTGGTAAATTTGCGCTGTGATTTGTGGGTTCGCATGTTGTTCAAGTGGTAATTAATCCAGTGGCCTGCCGTCTAAAGTTACCCTCTTGTCTTTGTGAACATAACATCTTTCATCGTTCACTCCTAAAAAGGTACATACCGTCCCTAACTTTGCCCTCTAAACCCCCTCCGACAGTTAGTATAGAAAGCGAGTTAGACTAAGAAGTTGCCCGTAAGGTAGACTCCTGTAAGGTTCAAAGGTCATTGTAGCATTTGGTCCACTGGAAGGGTTATGGTCCTGAGGAGAAATTGTGTGTTCTGGCTAAATCCATCCATGCGGAGT
Source organism: Phyllomedusa bahiana (assembly GCA_025379985.1). Taxonomy (NCBI): domain Eukaryota; kingdom Metazoa; phylum Chordata; class Amphibia; order Anura; family Hylidae; genus Phyllomedusa; species Phyllomedusa bahiana. Next base: position 44,048 of record JAODAL010014374.1, on the reverse strand, counting down.
CCTTGATCAAGGTACTCTGAGTCTCACCCAGACAGGGAAGGGTCCAGTGGCCCCTCCTAAAAAGGGGGGGGGGGAGGGCAGCTTCCCTGGTCAGCTTCCAGCCTGCAGGGTGCAACACTCTGCAGCTGTTGAGTCTTTAGGTTTGCAATCACATCTAGAGAGATGCTCTGCTTCAAACTCCAGGAGTGACAGATGTCCAGCCACTCTGGACAGGGGGTGTGTTACATGGGCAAATAGGAAGACCAGGAGGCAGCACCAATTAGCGACGGGGGGCGGTGTCAGAGCACCACATTTAAACCACCTGGACTCCTGCTGCTGCGCCCGTTTTCTGGCTGCCTACACTTTACTTGTATTTGTTACTTTTCTTTTTCGTATACCGGAGCTCTTCTTGTTTTCCTGACCTCTGCTTGTGCTCTGATTTTGTACCTCACACCTGACTTGTTTACTGGTTCCTCTCTTTGGTTTCTGATTTGTGGCCTGACATTACTGATTCGTTGCTGACCCAGACTGTCTGACTATTCGTTCCACCTGACAGCCCCAGCACTTTAGTAGCGCAGGGATGGTCACCCAGTTGGTGTCTGCCACTTAGGACGCTACATCAAGTAGGCAGGGACAGTGGGCTGGATTAGGGAATGTTCACACGGCGTTTTTCGACGAGGTTTTCGGAGCGTTTCCTCACCCAAAACCTCGTCCAAGCCACATCAAAACCTCACCTGAAACATGCTTCTTCAGACGAGGTTTTTGACGAGGCTTTGATCAGGTTTTGAACGTGTTTTGAATCAGTTTTTGGATCAGGTTTTCGACGAGCTTTTCACCCATACAAATGAATAGCCAGGACAAAAACCGCGCTAATAACCGTGCCGAAAAGAATTGACATGACACTTCTTTTTCATTGCTTCCAAAGAAGCGTGTAAAAACCTCGTCGTGTGTGAACTACAGGTTTTACATAAGAATCATTGAAATGAACTGGGGCATTTTGGAAGCATTTTAGAAGAGGTTTTGGGCGAGGAAACGTTCCGAAAAACCTCGTCCAAAAACGCAGTGTGAACATGGCCTTACAGTTAGGGCTCACTGTACCTCTTTTGACGTGACATACACATTACATAGCATCCTCTTATTCAGTCCCATTTCCAGAAGTCCAGTATATGTCCACGTTCTTGGCTTTGTTCATAAAAAGTGTTTATTCACTGTGGGAAAAAATGTATTATGGTGGCCATGGTCATGTCAAGGCTTCCTGAGTGAAGATTTTCTTTGAATCAGCTTTCCGTTTGTTTCAGGGTAACAGGTTCACACTGTTCAAATCTGCTACAGTTTTCATTTCCTGCAGATGAGCCATGTAAAAAATCTGCAAAAGAATACTGTAGTAGGCAAGGGGGATAAGATTTTGAGAAATCCCAGCTATGTGCAGTGGAATTATGCACATAAGCATGGCAGTTTGTTATATGGTAGGGAAGATTTATCAATACTTTCTAACAATCAGGGCTGTGGAGTTGGGAGTCGGTGCCCATTTTGGTGGAGTCAGAGTCGTTATATATCTTGGGAGTCTGAGTCGGTCCATTTTATAATAAATTGGTACAGTTAGTTCAATGCAGTACTAAGAAGAATTGGGTCTGGCCAGTACTACTGTTCCCATATCTTCACCCTTATCACATGAGGAGTGTAATTGATGACATGGAGCAGGCAAAGCATTGCTGCAGTGGAAGATTCCGCTCCCATAGCAAACAGATTTGACCATATTTCAGCAAATTTTTTTACTTGCTCTCAAAGAAGTAAAAGAGTTCAGCCACTCATCAAAACGGACTGTGCATGGGCAATTCCTTTATACCCTGAGATTGTTAGAGATATTGCCCATGTGGTCACCGCATTGCCACCAACCCAAGTTAGTGTAGAGAGGCCGTTCTGTAGCCTTTAAATAATGAGTTCAGATGTGGGGTCGTCTATGAAGGAAGATATGATGGAGGCGGTACTATTTCTCAGAACAAATTCATAGGCTCAGTCCACAAATATTTAGTACATTTGTGTTGATAACTGTTTTTTCCCACTTACTGCAGCGTTTTGCATATTTATAATTTATTAAAGTTTTTGTAATCTAAAGTTGTATCCAATAAATATATTTTATACTGAGAAGCAAAAGGGTAACAATGTTTTGAACTTTTGATTTTCAGGCTCCATATCTCACCATCCACTACAGTTTTGAATGTGAGACTACCATCATTTTATAGAAAATTATCTTGGCTATCTCATAGCTAAATTTGACTTGCAACTATTTAGCATATGCTTAGTTATGCAGATTCATGTCCTGTAACTGCATTGTTACGGTTTTGCTCCCGGTGGTGGAACTATCTTTTTTTTTTTTTTTTTTCTTGTGTACTACAAATTACCAGCTGTTCTCACATTCCCTAATAGCGAAGTGTGTTATTAGATTGGTATCTAAGCAAAGGGTCACTGGTTCAAATCGAGCAGCAATGAAAAAGATTTTCCAAGAAAAGAGAAACTGCATCATTTAGCTCATCGATAGTGGTATCTTGGCCAAGAAAATTGCTTAACTCAATCATGTGAGGCTATGACAGCTAGAAGAATATGAAATGTCTGTCCATCCGTTCAAAAGCCAAGAAGTGTACAGCAAAATATCAGAGTCAACAATTCGGTTCATTAAAAGGTCTATAAGTTCTGGTGCAACAAACAGGACAGTGGAGGGGGCTCGTATACTTCATAAGAGTGAGATCACAGATGTCCATGCAAGCACCGTGCGACACAAGTCTGGAATGGCTGCCCAAAAAAAGGTGAAGAAGTCTCGACTTCAATCTTGTCATAAGAAATATCGACTTGAAATTTGCAAAAAAGAACAATAAGTGGATAGTAGAAGATTGGAAACAGGTGACCTTTCCAGAAGCAGGAACAAGTCGAATGCTCTCCAGCTCTATTGACGATCTGCCATGGAAACCAGGACTTTTTCAACAGACTGATCACACAGAATGAAAGCTGGGTCCATCACTATGATCCTGAGACTAAAGTCCAGTCGCTGCAATGGAAGCATCATGACTCACCGCCTCCAAAGAAGGCACCTGCCCAACCCTCGGCAGGCAAGGTCGTGCTCACAGTATTTTGAGACAAGCATGGAATAGTATTGATGGATTTCCTAGCAAAGGGTACCATGATCATTGGGGCATACTATGCTTCACTGCTGAGGAAACTGCGGGAGGCCATCAAAACCTACAGACATGGCATGCTCACCAAAGGTGTCCGCCTTCTGCAAGACTATGCACCAGTTCACAACTCACGTGTTGCCCAAATGGAAGCATGCTCCTGTGGCTTTGAAATTCAACTGCATCCCCCTTATTCACCCGACCTTGCACCATCGAACTTCCTCCTCTTTCCAACAATGAAGTTATTTTTGAAGGACAAGCATTTTCCAGATGATGAGACTCTGATTTCTGAAGTCAAAACGTGGTTTTTGGGGCAACCTGTCAACATCTACTATTGAGGTGTTTATAGTTGCTTAAAGAGATGGGGGAAGTGTATGTTCCTAGGTGGCACCTATGTAGAGAAGGACTAATAACTGTGCCAAGTTTCATTGCGATCAGTCCACAGGAGGTGGGTCAAGGGAAATCTTTAATAAACGCCCCTTCTATAAGATAGCGAAGATGATTGTATATAAAATGATGATCATCTCATATTCAAAGCTGTACTGGATGGTGAGATAAGGAGCTTGAAAGTCACAAGTTCAAAACATTGTTACTGTTTCGCTTGTCAGTGTCTGTTCTACCTAAATAGCTTGATTATTGTATCATAAGGTGATAAAAAGCCTGATGTTACCACTTTACAACAGCAAAGTTATCACTTAATCATGCGCCGAGTATGATGGAGTGGGAGTCGGAGTTGGAGCTTTGGCTTACCGACTCCACAGCCCTGCTAACAATCGCTTAAAATGGGCCTCATTGATCATAGTGTTGATAAATCTGGCTGACTTTATGCCATGAAATGTGGCAAAATTGTGAACCACACTACGTGAAGTCTCTCTTGCCAAGGTCACACCCTTTCTGTCGGAGAAGGCACGGAAGTGTCTAGAAACGGTCTAAAACACATTATAAATATGGTGTATAGCAGGTATGCCATTAATTGTATTGCAAATTCTGCCAGAAGTATGGCACAACTGCCTTGATAAATGTGACCCACTGTTTGGCAATATTGTGTTTTTATTAAACCTTAAGATTAGTGATGAAGATTCATTTTGATACATACACAATGCACACAAAAACAATTTCACTTTTCAGAGCTATGTAAATGCCTCCCTGGCATGCCAGTCAGGCTTGAAATGTGTTGGCACCAACTGTATGAAAAGTCTATTTTGGTGACAAGTAGACAATTGCAAACATATTAGACCATGAGAAGCATATGTCCAGCTCTTTGTCTTTTGTTTGTCTTCACAGTGATAACATCCATCTGGGTGCAGATCACCCTTTTTCTATGACCTTCAGGTTTAACTGATGGCTCCACTCACAGTAATTTGGCCTATGTAAAGCAGAATGATGGTAAAAATAGTTGTTGTCCAGGCATACTGTCCCACCTGATTAGACGTGGAGCGATGCTGCTGCACTTCTGAACTATCAAGCTGCAAAGGCAACTTGCGAGTATAGTATATTGCATGGCTTCCAGTGGAGTTTGGTACTTGCTGGATAAAAGAAAGTTGCCTCTATATCCGGCTATCCATCGGTATTTGAGCCGTTCATGTCTTTTGTCAGCTCTAGAAAGAGATTATGCCTGGACAACTCCCCTAAGGGAATTTTAGAACATGTATTTGCCATAGTTCTGATCTATCGCTTCGGGCTGACAGCAAATAATACTTGACCTAGCCTGTATATACATTTTTAAAAGCATTTATAGGGTATCCTACTTTTGTGTTTTTCATTTGTTTCTATAGGCCTCTTGTCTGGTTTTGTTCTTGCATGTTGTAATGTAATTGTTTGAGACAAATTGTGCACAAACTATTCCTTTGCAGCTGCACTGTACAATATAAATAGAAGATAAGAGGGCCATTTGTTCTGCTGTAGTATATTAAAAATGTTTATGATGAGAATTTGAGCTTGATTAAGTATATCAGTAAAATGTAAAGAAATGGTTCAGAGCAGTAAGCCTGGATGTAAAAAAAAAAATATATTAGTAAGACTTTTTAAACGTTTTTCTTAGGGTATGTTCAGATGGCGTATTGCAGTGTGCACAGGTACGTGCCGTAATACACTCTCAGTAGCACTGTTGAAAGTACGCGTTGGCCAGCATGCACTTCCAACGCGAGGCAGCTCACTCTCTATTTCTCAGTGTGTAAGAGCCATGAAAAAAGTGAGTTATTTCAATGGGTGTACATTAAAGGGGTTGTCTCACTACAAGAATTGCTTTTAGTGTTAACGCTCTTGCAAAAACAAGTGACTTTCCAATATATAACCATTAACAGTGTCCAACTTATTCCTAGATATCCCCTTTTGTATGAGCTGCATCAGCTCCTCAGGTCACTATAGCTACAGACCTGTTCTGTCTCTCCTGATAGGCTGCCAGCACTAGTTGCTATAGCTACAGACCTGGCTTCTACTGCAGCCTAATAGAAGCCAGTAAACACGCCCCTGAATTCAAAATGAAACCAAGAAAACAGGACTGAGGTAGAATGAATCAATGTAGTGAGAAAACCTGTTTAAGCACCAAGAAATACGTTCATCTACTGAACGACAACAGTGATTTTACACAGCACTGAATGAGTGGTGTACTTGTCAATTGATTTTACCATATTTACGGGGTGTACTTCGGCGCAATTACGCGCCAATATATGTCCCGCAAATATGTCTTAAAAGTCATTTCTTATCACATTATTGATATCTTTCCAATTCAGAGTAGTTTATATAATGTTCACTTCAGTTCGACTACTCTTCCATGTTGTAAAGTCATCGATTTAGTTTAAAGCAAATAATATAGTAACTTGGGCGATTATAATAATTCTCAACTTTCTCTTTCGCTGTCCAAATTTGTGCACTTACACGAATGCTGAACAAGGGCGACAACTATAAATTTGCATACACCATTTTTGTAACTTGGCACCAACAGACCCGTTCTAAATAGATATAGAGGAGTGTATAATACAACCATATGAATGAAAGTGTTATGCGCCAAAGATTTTGACGCATAGAGGGTAATGCACCAAACTTTGTATGGTAGTTTCATATCAAACTTCGGCACATTCTAGGCACATTAAATGTGTAATGCCATCTATAGGACAGTTGACCAGTAGTTTTTTTGCTGCAATATACACCAGAAATTAGCTCATGCGAATTTGTATGTTTTCTCTATCGCCTTCATTTTTTACATTCTTACTATTTTATGGTGTATGTATTCTGTACATCAGATGAAATCTGGGTTGCAGTATTATATAGCTGTACCCTGGTTTGGCAATACTTGTATGCAGCCTTTATTATCACTTAACCCAAATAAGATATCACACAACACACACTTTATGATCTACTAGCCTAAATATTACTTGTGCTGCCATTTGAACATCTGTCTTCCTGCTGTTTGTGTGTGTGTGTACACAATTGAGCCACATTAATATGACCACCAGCAGGCATTTGTTAAATTAGTGAAGAATTATCACCCCTCCATGTGTGTTGTAATGGAAGATATATTGTCGTACCTAAAACCTTGATATTTATACCGGGGCATCAGACCTGAACCTCAAATTAAGTCCCCTAAGTGAAACTTGTCCTTTTGTGTTGACTTCAGTTATGCTTACACCTATATATGACTAAAGGGAAAGAATGCTTTTGCTCTTATAGCTTTTATTACGGTAATCCATTTTTTTCTATGCATTTATACAACAATTCTAAGATGATGACAGAAGAATGCAGCCATAAGCATATTTGGTTGTGCTCTCTTTTGTCCCAAAATAATATATTTTTCTTGTTTCTTCAGAATTTCTAAGTAAAGAGTGTCCAAGAATTCATATAACTGTGGAACGTATCAGCATTAAAGATATACCAAAAGAGCAGTCGTTCATGAGAAGATGGCTTCATGAACGCTTTGAAATTAAAGACCGGTACGTAACCAAATTCATAATATTTCTAGACAACCCATTCATTGTAGTAAATTACATTTATGTTACAGACTTGGTTTAACAACATACTGTATTTAATTCATGCTGTAAGAAAGTTTCAGCTACCCATAGTGACCGATCAGCTTTCATCTTTTGTTTTCCGGTGTAGATTTAAATATACCAGGTAATTTGTTTTTACAATTTTTTTTTTATATTAGATTTATTGTCATATTTTTAAAGTGAACATGTGAGGTGATTTATACTTCCCTACCTGAAAGCAGGATGTGATAAAGGAACTGAAATTAAGCCTGTAACATATAGGGTCATATAACTTGAAGCAGGATTTCTGAGTAAAATGTAAAGTAAATCCAGTCCAGACTCCTTAAAGGGGATGTATCGCTTCTTCAGTTTGTGTGTTTCATTGTGCTCTCAGCTTCTCAGCTCTACAAATTCAGGGGCGTTCCTTCCCCTCCCAGCTGGGTGTTTCTTAACTGAAGGGGGATGACATCATCCCCCCTTCACTGTTCATGCTCGCTCCAAATCTTCCCCTCCCTCCTCCCCCGAGTCCACATGTCACTGTGTCATTCTCCCAATGCAGTCTTATTTTGTAAGTATGTTTACATACCACAGGCTTGCATTCAGTCTAGACAATCTTCTATGAAATCAGAGCACTGATCTCTTCTCCTGTCACAGCTGGTGGTTTGTTACAATTGAATCCAGTCTTCTAGGAACCCCTCCAGAGTAGCACAGATCTCCCTTCTATGTTTACACGCAGAAGCATTTAGGCATCGAGGCACAATTCTGCTGTTTTCTGATTGTAGAAGCCCTGCAGTATTATTGGGTTTCTTCTGGTTGTACAGAGTGAAATTGCTGTCGGTCCCTTACTTTGAGTGAGAGAGGCAGCCTAATGCTCCTTCTATGTTTGCATTAGGCACCGACGCACAATTCTGCTGTTTTCTGATTGTAGAAGCAGGTGCAGTGCCTCTGTGTTTCTGCTGGCTGTGCAGAGTGAAATTGTGCCGGTCCCTTACTTTGAGTGAGAGAGGCAGGAATGCGCGCTCCCGTGAATACGACCAGGGGCCAGACAGAATGTAAATTAGTAGAGCCGTCAGCCAATGATATGAAAGGAGGTGGGATCCAACCGACACTGGGGAACTGTGTTTACACAAAACGAAGATAAGGGAGACAGTGAAAACAAGACAGCTTTGCAAATGCCATCCAATTGCAAAGTTGCTTGTTTTCACTGTCCCCTTATTCTGAAGACCATTTAATGAAATGATACAACCCCTTTAAGAGACAGTGAAAGTCCTGCTTAACCCGCTGACATACAATGATTGACAGTATCGGTGTGTCGCCATAAATATGCCAAATTGATTAAGAGGTGTGCGGCTTCATGACTTTACGGGCTTATAAGCTGCAAATCTAAATATTAATTGTGTTAAGGTCACTACGGCTCTGTTTCTATTTCCTCCAGTGGGCTGTATCTGGTATTGTAACTGATCCCTTCCTAACGTTGTAGCTTCCTTGATGATATTTGCATTCCATCCATACTCCAGAAACTACAGGTTCAAAGTCAGCAGTCAGATTGCGCTGCCAGTGATTAACGGAGTGTTCCAACATAGTTTTTGATGGCATAGGTGCGAGTCCCACACTTTTATCAGGACCGGACCCTCCGAAAGTTATAGAGAAGAATGGAGAGCCGATTGCGCTTGTGCAAGGCTTTTCATTCTATTTTATGGGAGTTTCAAGTACAACCGAACACACTACTCACCTGTACTCAGAAGTCCCGTAGAACAAAATGGAAAGTCTTGCGCAACCAGATCTCCATTCTGCTTTGTAACTTTCAGGGGCCTGTTTTCGAGAGAGGTCCTAGAGGTGGGACCCACACCTATCAAACTTAAATGGCATATCCTAGTGATATGCTATCACAGTCTATGGTGGGAAAACCCCTTTAACCGATTACCGACATTAAACATATAGGTACGTCGCTAAGGGCCTAAGTAGCGGGATCGCAGGGTAACTACGCTACTTAGGTGGCGGGTGCAGGCTACTAAATGCAGTTGACACCCACTAGTAACAGCATTGCTGATTAAACGCCTTAGACGCTGTGGCGTCTAAGTGAATGAGAAATAATGCCACGAACTTTTTCTCGCTTCGAACGGGACCCCCGTGGCAAGAGCGTGGGGTCCCGAATAATTTACATGGCAGCTGGAAGGCTTACCATTGCCGCCATGTTTTTTAAGTTTTACTTCTACGTACCCTAGGCAGGAAGTAGTAAAACCATCATTTTTTTACACCCTATTGTATTGTATATACAATGCAATAGACTGTATTAACGATCTCGCCCCTTAGTTGTCAAGCACCCTAGGGAGACTCCATTTTAAAGTTAAAAAAAAAAAGTTTTAAAATATAAAAAAAATTAAAGTTCAAGTCACCCCCCGTTTTCCAATTTTACAAAAAAAAATAAAGTTACACATACAGTTGAAACTAGAAGTTTACATACACTATATAAAAAGACACATATGTAGGTTTTTCTCACTATCTGACATGAAATTAGAATAATCCTTACCCGTTTTAGGTCAATAAGGAACCAAAATTATTTATATTTGCCAAATGCCAGAAAAATGTGAGAGAATTTTTAAGGCATTTTCATTACTTTCTGCAAAGTCAAAAGTTTTTATACATTTCATTAGTATTGGGTAGCATTGCCCTTAATCTGTATGACTTGGGTCAGACGTTTTGGTTATCCTTACACAAGCTTCTCACAATAGTTGGTAGGAATTTTGGCTCATTGTTTATGACAGAACTGGTGCAACTGAGGCATGTTTGTAGGTCGCCTTGCTTGCACCTGCCTTTTTCAGCTTTGCCCATAAATTTTCAGTAGGATTGAGCTCAGGGTTTTGTGATGGCCACTCCAAAACAATGACTTGGTAACCTTTAAGCCACTTTGTAACCAGTTTGGCAGTATGCTTCAGGTCATTGTACATTTGGAAGAACCATTTCCGCCCAAGCTTTAACTTCATGGCTGATGTCTTGAGACGTTGCGTCAGTATTGCCGCGTAATCTTCTTTCCTCATGATGCCGTCTATTTTCTGAAGTGCTCCAGTCCCTCTTGCAACAAAACAACCTCACAACATGATGCTGCCACCCCCGTATTTCACAGTTGGGATGGTGCTTTTAGGCTTCCAAGCTTCACCCTTTTTCCTCCAAACGTAACGTTGGTCATAATGGCCAAACAGTTCAAGTTTAGTTTCATCAGACCACAGGACATGTCTCCAAAAATGTAGCTCTTTGTTCCTGTGTTTATTTGAAAACATTAATCTGGCTTTTATATGTGTCTTTTGAAGTAATGGCTTCTTCCTGGCAGAATGGCTTTTCAGCCCATGCTGATACAGTACTGGTTTCACTGTAATGAAACAATCTTACCAGCTTCCGCCAGCATCTTCACAAGGATTTTTGTTCTTGGGTTGATATGCACATGTCGGACCAAAGCACATTCATCTCTGAGACACAGCACCCGTTTCCTTACTGAGCGGTATAATGGCTTGGCATTCCCATCTTGTTTATACTTGCGTATAATTATTTGTACAGATGAACAAGGCACCTTCAGGTATCTGGAAATTGCACCGAAGGATGATTCAGACTTGTGCAAGTCCACAATTCCCTTCCTGGTATCTTGGCTGATTTCTTAAGACTTTCCCATGATGTTAAACACAGAAGCAGTGCGTTTCTGCTACGCAATATAATACATCCACAGGTGTGTCTCTAACTCAGATGTTGTCAATAAACCTCTCAAAAGCTTCCAAAGACATGACATCATCATATGGACTGTCCCAAATTGTTTAAAGGCATAGTAATCCTAGTGTATGTAAACTTTTGACTTTGCAGAAAGTAGTAAAAATTCCTTAAAACATTCTCTCGCTCATTATTCTGGCATTTGGCAAAAATAAATAATTTTGGTAATACTAATTGACCTAAAACGGGTAAGGGTTATTTTGATTTCATGTCAGATAGTGAGAAAAACATGCATACAGTATGTGTCTTTTATATAGTGTATGCAAACTTCTTGTTTCAACTGTAATTGGTTGTGTCCATAAAAGTCTGATCTATTAAAATATAACAGAATTTACACCATAGAAGAAAAAACTTCCAAACGCCAAAATTGTGGGGTTTTTTAGTCATTTCATGTCCCATAAAATTTGGAAGAAAAGTGATCAAAAAAGTTTGCATGTATTCCAAACTGGTATCATTAGCAAATACATTTCAGCCTGCAAAAAATGCACCCTCACTTAAGTCCATGTATAGAAGTATAAAAAAAGTTATTGGTTGCAGAAAATGGCGCATCGGTGAAAAAATAGAAAACGTTTAGATCTTCTTTTACGGTACTAAAACATAACATGTTTAGTATTGCTGGATTAATATCAGCCTACAGAATACAGATAATACATCATTTATACCGAAGAGTGAACACCGTAAAAGCAAAACCACCGTAAACATGGTGCAAGTAATTTTTCAGGGGGTTTTTTTGGGTTTTTTTTTTTACATTTTGCCCCACTTAGAATTTCTTGGGTTATTTCTCAGTATATTCTATAGTACAGTCAATGACACCATTAGTAAGTACATCTTGTCCCACAAAATAAATGCCCTCCTAGGTCTATGTAGATGAGAAAATTAGTTATGGCTCTAGGAAGGCGAGGAGGGAAAACCAAACATGACCCAAAAAATAGGCTGTGGCAAACCACCTCCAAAGAGTTCTAGTGTCAGAAAGTGTACATGTTGCTGTTTCGGTAGACCTCATCGGTTTTATACTAAAAATTTATATTTTACTAAAAGTATTTTGGCTTCATAGGTTGAGGGTATAAAGTCAGAAAAAAAATTAGCTACTGTTTTAAATGACTTATATTTTCTTATTTCTAGGTTACTCACAGAGTTTTATGAAGCTAAAGATCCTGAAAAACGTAATAAATTTCCCGGGGAAGGTCAAATTGCAAAGCTCAGCTTAAAGAAAACAGTGCCACCCTTGTTCATTTTAACTGGTTTAACAGCTGGTATGCTATGCACAGAAACTGGAAGGAAGGTTTATATGAACACTTGGATATATGGAACTTTATTTGGATGTCTATGGGTCAGCATCAAAGCCTAAATGGACTACTAGTCTTTACCAACTGCACATTATACCAAATCTTTTGTCCAGAACTGAATACCTTGTATGTTCTGCCTTACTCATGACTACATTGAGATCAATAGAATGTAAGAAAGCTGGAAATGTGAATAGTCTTGGTTGCAATTTGAGTGTGATATTATGTAATAATATATTATTTGTGTCCTCAAGTTCACAGTGACATGCTTGCAGTAATAACTTACTTTAGTTTTTCAGCATAAATTCATTCCAGTAACAAGAGCACCGTTTAATTGAATGCAGCTAAGTCATTTATGCAAGCCACGTATGTGCCAATGGCCAACCCTGCCATAATATTAGTGACCTGGTTGCCTTTGTACAGTCAGCCAGTAACCTTGGTGATCAGAAGGGTATGTTCACACGGGGTAATTTTTGTCTGCATTACGCGGCGTATTTGCGCTCTAATACAAGCGAGATGCGCGCGCCAAAATAACGGTAATCCATAGTTCTCATAGAGAACTATGGATTACACCTCCTCTTCCCTCTCGTACAATACGATCGTATTGTACGTGCGGGGAGATAAGTGACATGTCAATTACTTGCTGCTAATACGCGCCGAGAGTAATGTCAATGGGGCCGGCGAGTTGCAGGCCGCCCCGCGGGAGTACGTGCTGATTAGCGCGACTCGCAATTCACCCGGCGAAAATTGCGGCAGTACTGTACGCGCCGCAGTTACGCCGTGTGAACATAGCTGAAGACTTTTCCTGTTCACCAAGCTCTACTATGTGCCCATTGTATTTTATACGGGTCACAGATGGAATTCTGTAAGTTACATTTGTAAGTCTTTTGGCTTTTTTACCATTAGTAATTTTTTGGGTTTTTTTCCCCATTTTTTTCTTCTATACATTAAAGGGTTTTACAATCTTGGCTTTTTCCTGCCACACAGTTTATGCTTAAATATTTTGTTACTGTAGGATACATTTGTACGCATGTAAGGGAATGTTGCAAATCAGATGTTTTTTGTAGCACACCCAAGTGTGGTCACAGGTATCCCTTTTTTTACATTCAATTAATTTACAGTGGAAAAGCAGTTTGTGGTGCTATTGTGTGCAATGCATCCAAGAAAAAAGCTTGTATGTTGTGTTTTTAATTTTGTGGTCCATGTTTAACCACTGTAAATACTATGTGCTTTTGCATAGTGTTGTACATCTTAGTTTGCAGTTTCATAGAAATGGAAGATTTCTGCCTTTTTGTTTATTTGGTGCAGATGAAGTTATATGGTAATGTTTGTTAGTATGTGTCATAGTTTAAGCAATACTGTCCAATGTGGTGCTATGCCTTACTGCTGGCTGATGCTGTAAAGAAATATGAAGGGATCAGCACCCTAAGTGTGTATGTGCCTTTTCACTTTTTTTTTTGGCCCTTATGCATCACCTCCAGTTTAGATGCATAATAATGAATAATTTTATTTTGGGATTAAAATAAGTTCAATTTAATTTATTTTTTCAAACTACAGGTAGCGATATCAACAAATTTAGTTTATGGAGATTTACTTGGCAGATATTTAAGTTTTAAGAGTGATCTATCAAGTAAATCTCCATATCCCTATGTATAGATGGTATTTTGGGTAACATTATAGTTGCAAGAAAAGGTCAATCCTTTGGCATTAGCTGGATTTCTCCTTTGGAATTAGCTGGATTAGTAATAATAAGTGGTCTCAGGTGTTAACACAATTATAGGCAAACAGTCTAACTAAACTGATAATATACAAACCATTGCACATTGCATAAACCTCCACAGAGCAGGGGGGAAAGTACATGAACTCTTAAATTAAATAACCTGTAAAACCCTTCTTTAGCAGCAACTACATTAATCAATGTTTCCTGTAGCTGCCGATAAGATTTGCACAACAATGAGAAGGGATTTTGGACAATCTTCTTCATCCAATTCAAAAGCAACAATGGTAGCTATTGCAACTGATTGTGTTCACCATACACTTGTGGCTGGAGTTCCTCAATCTCCACATATATAGCGCTTCCTTCATAAGCCAAACAGGTATGCCACCGTTTTATAACTATATATTATTTATTCCATATCAAAATATTTCCAGTATGAACATCTGCTGTGCATATAAACATGCTACTTGCATTTTGTGAAATAGTCCATGATGAACATCAAGTCCATAAGCATACGACTTGCTCCAGCGGCATCCTTTCCTGCACGCAGTAGTGGAGACAGACAGGCGGGCGTAGCACCTGGACGTGCAACGTTTCAAGGAAACCTTCCCCTTTCTCAAGCACCTCTTTTTCATCCAGCCATTCTTCAGTTGATTTACTTATGTACATTGCCTTATCTTCTTGTCCTATCACCCAACGTCTCTTTTGCTTAATTTCATGGAATGCTACTTTACAATATCCTTAAAATGTTATGATTTACCTTTGAATTCATTGTATCCTCAATGATTTCAAGGTGTGGAGGCCCAGGGACAGCAAAGCAGCCCAAAACCATGGTGCTTCCTCCTATCGTGCTTCATAGTTGGGATGAGTTTTTGGTATAAGTGTGCAGTGTTCTGCTTCCAGCAAACATAGCTTTGTACATTTGTGCTAAAACGTTCCATGGACAGATGAGACAAAAGTGGAAGATGCCCTCAAGCAATATAGAACATTCAGGTTGAGACAGGCCCTTTTTTTATTAGATGGCCATGGCTTCCATTTATGACCCCCATTATTGCTCAGTGAGTTTGTAATAATAGACAGAGCGGGCCTTCCGCTATCACCCTTGAGTTCTCTCTTGTAGTTTTCGAGATGATTATTTTACTGTTGGAGTGATTATGACACTTCTAAGGAGAGCAGAAACTATCCTAAAATGTCTCCATTTTTAGGTAGTTTGTCCAAATATGCATTGATATACATACACAATGCTTTTGTAACCTTTACAACCTTATGTGTCTCTTGAGTGTACTTCTGAGAGTTGTTGGCATCGAGGCATGGTTCATGCTAAACAATCTTTCTTGAGAACAAAAGCTTTGTAAGTAACTAAGGTCTGTGTGACTTAAATGGGCACTTTTAAAACCTCTATTTGAAATCTCAGTTGCTTAAATGAACACATTTTGACAAATTGTACAGAGGTCCTCTTTTTTTCCTCTCTGTGTGCTTCGTAGAGGACATGACTAGAATTACTGCTTAGATAGTGTTTGTGAATTCCAGGAATCAATGCAGGAGTCCAGTTAATTCCTATGGAATGATTTCCTTTATTCTTGCAACAGTATGTAGGCTGGATGAAGTCATAAATTATCTTTGTTTTGCTTTATCGTAGATGATTTATCATTTACAGGGTGAATAGCCTCTCACTCCTAGCAAAGATGGGTCGTCTTGTTACAATGCAACACATGGGTGGCTTTGACCGTTTTTACTTGAATTACATGTAGGTTTCTTTGTGAGCAGAATACTTGCGTTATGTTACTTTAATGTCATAGTTGCTGACATTAATCACTAGTTAAACAGTAAATTAGATGAATACTTCTGACTCTATGTATTGGAATATGTAGTAGCTTATTGAATACTTGTAAACCTGCACTTTTAAGCATATTATAGATTCAAAAAAATAGAATACATTATTGTGAGCTGGAAAACAGATGACTTGTGTTTGCTTCCTTACCTGCCTATTAGTTATAAAAAGATCAAATTTTTCAGGGGTTAAGCCCTTAGGGTATGTTCACATGGCGTAATCCATAGAGAACTATGGATTACGCCTCCTCTGCCCGGGCGTACAATACAATAGTATTGTACGCCCGGGAGATAAGTGACATGCCTGCGTCGTGGGAGCATGCGCCGATCAGCGCGACTCCCAAACACGCGGCGTAATTGCGGGGCGTACGGTACGCCCCGCAATTACGCTGTGTGAACTTAGCCTTATACTGATGACAGTAAACTGTCACATTTCCTAGGTTAAACTGATTAACCAGTCGCCACTAATGTGGAGAATTTAATTAAAAGTTTAATTTTCAAGGATACATTTTATTTATTATTTATTTTTATTACACTATTTTGAGTTTTTTATATGTTGTTTGGTTTCAAAATGTTGCAACTTAGTAAGTAGTTTGTTTACAGTATAAGGTTACATTCACTCATAGCAGATTTGATGCAGGTTTGTCCACATGATTTATTTTGGGTGGAAAGTCCACAGCAAAATTCCATTAGCAGCAAAAATAGATGAGACTTAAGCAAGTCTCATCTGCATGCTATTACATTTTTCAGTGTGGCAATTGACCTGCAGTTTTTAAATAAATCAGCAGCATGTTAATGAAGGTTGTAGATTTGTTGTGGATTTTCCTATAACATTTAGTAGAGAAAACAAATCTGCAACAAAACGCAACTGTTTTAGATTTTACTGTGGGTTACCAGCTAATCTGCTGCAATCAAAACCCCACCATACTCCTTTCCCCTGCAATCACAAGGAAACCCATTTCTGATTCCACAGTGTTCTCCATAGTGCTGGCCTCCAGCTATGTCCTGTCTCATGATTGCTTCAGTCACAGGGCTGCATGGGACGTGACTTAATCGCTCTGAAACAGCCAGGGAACGAAGACTCTTTGCCATGACTGGAGGTAGTGAGTGTGGTGGGATTTTCATTTGTGCTTTTTATTTTTTGGGGGTTTTAATTTTGCTGTGATTTCTGCAAGAAAATCCATAATGAAATACACACACATTTGTGCAAGCTTTGTACTGCATATTTACTTGTTGAATGTTGCAGAATCACTGTTGGAAATTTCTACAGTAATTCCACAACAAGTGAACATAAATCCCAAGGCCATGTTCACACGTCTTAAAATTGGACGTATTTCAGTCCGTAATTACGCGCCGGAGTGCGCAAATTACGGCTGGAATACGTCCAAGTCATTACGGTAATCCACAGTTCTCATAGAGAACTATGGATTACGTCTCCTCTCCCTGCTTGGCAAATCCGCCGCGGATGGAGATAAGTGACATGTGAATTACCAGCGGCGTATACGCGCCGCTGGTAATGAATGTCTATGGGCCGGCGAGGTGCCGGCCCCCCGCTCCCACCCCGCCCCCGTCCATACGGCGTAATTACGCCCTGCAAATACACCGTGTGAACCTAGCCTAAGGGTATATCTGCACAGCATAGTTTAACCGTCGGATTTAAAAACCATCAAAATCCAACTGTAAAACCATCCCCAAAGACCTCAATAAGAAATAATAGTTGTAGCATTTCAAAACCGCAGTTTTTTCAGAAAACTTGGAACATGTTCAATAATCAATTATATTTCACTATGAAAATGCCTAAAAACCAAACGGAAAACAATTTAAGCGTTTTTTGGCACAGTTTTCTTATTTAGTTTTTCAATCTGTGTAGATATATCTCTACACAGAATAGGTAGCGAGAGAGAGCTAACTATTGAGTACATAGATTTTGTATGACAAAATATTGAAAAACCAAATGAAAAAATTGCGGCAAAAAATTAAAGAAAAACTTTGTTTTTTGAGTGTAATACTGTCAAAATACTCGTCGGACTCTATGGCTTTAGGATTCAGAATCCGACGAGTATTTTGTCCTTAGTCGTGTAGAAGTATCATTTAAAAATAGTGCTAAATGAAACTTTTCATTAAACTGAATGGGTCATTGAATTTCTTCTTCTGGCATGCTGCCAGAAGCAATGAGGGAGATTTCTCCCAACTTATCCAGGTGGAAAGTGAAGGAGGTGCCTGTAGCAATCTTACACATTTCAGTCACTTTTTTTCTCATCTTTTTTCAAAAGCCATGTGAAAACTTTAAAAACAGAAGGAAAATAGTTTTATCTCCCTTGATGTGTTTATAGTAGTAAAACAGTATATACCGCATTTTATATACTTTGTGCATCCAAATCTGTACAATGTAGCAAAAATAGTTTGAATTTCTTTTGTTCATTATTTACTAAGGTTATTCTAGAGGGTGATGAAGTTCGTAGAAGAATGGTACATTTCAATTTGGTACTTGCATATCCAACAAATCTTTGTGAAATTGGGCTGTAAGAATATGATTTCTAATTCATTGTGTGAGACATATTTTAGCTGTTGAACTGACACTTGACAGATTTTTTTTAATGTGTGGGAGGAAGATATATTGGTACAAGCTGTATGTCTAGATAACTAAAGGCCCCTGGAGGGTTTCTGGTTCTTTGATGTCTCCACTACATCCAGCCTTCGTGGGCACTCAGACTCTTTCATGTGGCAGGAATAATGAATTCCGTAGAAGAAAATGGAGATTGCACTGCTGTTCTTTATAACATTTAACGCTTTCTGTTGCCAAAAATTAGTTTTAACAATGTTCTTGTTGAAAAGCATATATTAAGATTATCACCATTACGTCATTTACATATATAGTTATTATTTTGTGTGTTTATATAAATTGTCCATATACCTAATGTAAAGTTTCTGTGCTGTGTTGCCAAGTTTAAAAAAATAAAATAAAAATGTATGTTTAATATTACAATTCACATTAGTTTTATAAAATATGTTAAGAACTTGTCCCTGTTATGAAACAAATATCTGCCAAGTGTTAGAAGTGCACCCCCTAAGAGATTTGCACTTGCAGGCACCAGAAAGGTTTAGAGGCAGCCATTTTGTAAAATTAAGGTCATGCAGTCGGCACACACTTGAAGTAGTGGTTTACAGGAAGGGCAAATCTACGTAATGCACTATAAAGGTATGTTCATATGGGTGGGGTCTGTAATTGTGGATTTTTGCATGCATATTTTATTTGTGTGTCTGCTGTGGGTATGCAACTTTTTAACCGACTGTATGAACATACTGTAACCGTTCTGGCATATGCTATGACCTCTTGAAACCCGCAAGCAAAAGAGGAAATGACAGGATATTTGTGTGTTAATTGGACCTCTTCATATCTGTACGACAGCAGACTATATGCCATCATGCCCACCTCATCCCTCTTCTCGCCCACCTCTTTTTTCGCCATTTATTAAGACAAAGTGGCAGCCAATTTGTCTCCTTGACTTTTTTTTCTGGAGTTTGCATGGTTAACCATTGACTTTAATGGGTTGACCAAATGGTTTGGCATGCTACTAGCCTGCTGCCACTTAGTTTTACCAATCAATAGAGGACACAGCAGCCCATGCCACCCCACTCTCCTACAATCGATCATCAATAGCTTTCCTAAAGATATGTCATCAGTTTTAACAGACACTCTAACATCTGTTGTGTTAATCTCTTAAGGACCACAATACATCTTGTCAGTTAGGCATACATAACATAAGTCAAAGGAGTACAATGATAAGTGATTAATGAGAATTGGCACGACAGAGGGAGAGAGGTCCCTACCCTCGAGGGCTTGAAATCTACAAGGAGGGGGAAAGAGACAGGAAGTGAGGGGCAGACATGTTTGTGGAGGAAGTAGTGACAGTTAGTGTAGGTTATAGGCAAGCCTGAAGAAATGGGTTTTCAGGTTGCTTTTGAAGCTGGTGAAAGTGGAGGAGAGTCTGATGTGTTGGGGGCAGTGAGTTCCAGAGTGGGGGTGAAGCACGGGAGAAGTCTTGGAGACAGTGTGTGAGGAGCTGATAAGGGGAAGAGCAGAGGAGAAGGTCCTGTGAGGAGGGGAGATTGCGTGAGGGAGATTTTTTGGAAATTAAGGCAGAGATGTATGGAGGGAGAGGTCATGGAGAGCCTTGTAGTTCCATGGTTAGAAGCCTGAAATGAATTCGCTGGGCAATGGGAAGCCAGTGAAGGGATTGCAAAAGGGGAGAGGCAGAGGGGTGCGAGGAGAGAGGTGGATAAGATGGGCAGCAGAGTTAAGGATGGATTGGAGGGGAGCAAGACTGCTAGATGGGAGGCCACAGAGAAGGATATTGCAGTAGTCTAGACGGGAGGTGACAAGGGCATGGACCAGCATTTTTGTAGTGTCATAGTTGAGGAATGAGCAGATTCAAGAGATGTTTTACAGGTGGAGGCGGCAGGCAGAGGTAAGGGTTTGGATGTGTGGATTGAAAGACAGAGCGGAGTCTAGGATTACCCAAAGGCAGCAGACTTGCGGAACAGGTGAGAGTGTAGAGCCATTGACTGAGATAGAGAGATCAGGGGCATAGTTGGACGGAGGAAAGATGAGTTCTGTTTTCTCCACATTTAGTTTTAAGAGACGTGATGAGAAGAAGGAGGAAATGGAGGACAGTCAGGGATCCAGGAGAGTAGAGAAGTGACATCTGGGCCGGAGATGTAGAGTTGGGTATCGTCCGCATACAGGTGGTAATGAAAGCCATGTGATGCTATGAGCTGACCGAGGCCAAGAGTGTAAAGAGAGAAGAGTAAAGGACCCAGCACTGACCCCTGTGGGACACCAACAGAGAGGCCAGGGGGAGGAGGTGAGCGAGAATGAAGACGCTGAAAGTCCCTGATCAGTGAGGTACGAAGATCCATGAAAGACCCAAATTTTCCATGATGCCGGGAAGGAGAGGATTTGTAGCAGGGGGGAATGGTCGACAGTGTAAAAGGGCAGAGGACAGGTCTAAGAGGAGGAGCACAGAGTAGTGGCATGAGGCTTTAGCAGTTACGAGGTCATGAGTGACTTTGGTGAGGGCAGTTTCGGTAAAGTGGTGGGGTCGGAAACCAGATTGGAGTGGGTCAAGAGGAGAGTTGGAGGAGAGGTGGGAGGACAGCTGAAGATAGACGTGCTGCCCGAGGAGTTTGGAAGCAAAAGGGAGCAGTGAGATGGGGCGATAGTTGGGCAGAGAGGAGGGGTAAAAGGGTTGTTTTTAAAGGATTGGATGATAGTAGCATTTTTAAAAGGTGGAAGGAAAGATGCCAGGGGTTTTAGTGATAGGTTGAGAGATGGGTGAGGGCGGGGGAGATAGAAGCACTGAGGCTGGGATGAGGAGGGATGGCAGTTGATCAAGACTCAGGTAGTGAGGTTGGATTTGGACAGTAAAGAGGAGAGCTTGTCATGAGTGACCGTGGGGAAGAAGTTAAGGGGGAAGAGCAGTTTGAAAGGGGTTTAGAGGAGGGGGGTTTGGGGACTGCGGGCTGAAGCTTTTTCTGATGTGGTGATCTTCTGAAGGAAGTGAATGGCAAAGTTGTCTGCTGAAAGGAGGGAAAGGGGCAGGGAGGTGCTGGTGGACGGAGAAGAGAGTTGAAGATTTTGAATAATTTTTCTGGGATTGTGGGACGGGGAGGATATGAGAGTGGTGAAATAGTCCTGTTTGGCTGAGGTGAGTGCAGATTTTAAATGTATGCAGTGATTGTTTGTATAA
Organism: Phyllomedusa bahiana; assembly: GCA_025379985.1. Taxonomy (NCBI): domain Eukaryota; kingdom Metazoa; phylum Chordata; class Amphibia; order Anura; family Hylidae; genus Phyllomedusa; species Phyllomedusa bahiana. Next base: position 22,601 of record JAODAL010014374.1, on the reverse strand, counting down.
AGGCAAAGTCATCAGTGGAGTGCGTTTTCTTCCAGCGGCGTTCGGAAGCTCTGGAAGCACGCCTCAGTTGTTTACTGGAGTCTGTGTGCCAGGGTTGTCTGTTGATTTTGCGGGTTCTGTTGTGTGTGAGGGAGCGACTGAGTCAAGGTGGTGATGATTGTGTGGTTGTAGAAAGTGGTGGCTGCGTCTGGGTATTAAATGAGGAGATAGTAAAAGAGGTGCAAGAGAGTCAGGAGAGTGAGACGGTTGAGGCTTTGTATGGTTCCTGCGGGGTCGTACTGGATATGAGACAGGAGGAGCAGGTGGGTGGAGAAGGTAAGCAGGTTGTGGTCGATATTGGGGTGAGGGAGATTGAGAAGTCAGATAGGGGCAGAGGCGGGTGAAGATGAGGTCCAGTGTGTGTCCATCTTTTTGAGTGGCTCCAGAGGTCCACTGGAGAGGTCAAAGGAGGAGCAGAGTGAAAGGAGTTTGTTGGAAGCAGAGTGGGGGGTGTCGATTGGGATGTTGAAGTCTTTCCCCGATGATAGTTTGGGGATGTCGGTGGAAAAAAAGTGGAGAACCAGGAAGGAAAGTGGGCAAGAAAGGCAGTGGCAGGGCCTGGCGGTCGGTAGACAACAGCCACTTGGAGGTCGGAGGGGGCTTAATAGCGGCAAAAGTTGCCACCTCAAAGGAGGAGAGTGTGAGGGAAGGCAGAGGTGGAGCGGGACAAAGGAGCAGGTTTCAGAAGGAGGCTGACACCCCACCATTTCTTGTTAACCAGGTTGTGGCTAAGTTGGAGGGCCCCTAAAAGAGAGTGCGGCAGGGGAGACAGTGTCAGAGGGGGTCAGCCAGGTTTCATCAACCAAGGAAGGAGTAAGTTTTTGTGAGATGAACAAGTCATTATGTATGAAAAGTTTTATTACATACAGACTGTGCATTCCAGAGAGCTCCAAGGAGAGGGATAGGGCAGCAGGGGTCAGAGGGATGTGTATTAGGTTTAAGGGATTACGGAATTTGTAGTGGGATCTGTTCGAGAGGCAGAGACTATGGTGAGAATGTGCTGGGGGGCCCTGGGGTTTGGGGGTATATGTCCCCAGAAAACCAGAAGGAGCAGTGAGAGGTGAGCAGGTGGGAGTAGGATAGACTGTAGTTTGGCAGGGTTTGTTTGGTACAGAGGGCATTAACAGTGGGGAAGAGGTTGGTGGCAGCAGACAGGTGTGAGGGTAGAATGCAGGGGGTGATGTAGAGTTCACTGTCCAGCAAGGGAGTTTGGGGATAAGCAATAAGTGAGGAGAGTGGAGATTGCGATAATGAGGGAAAAGAAAAGCATAGTGTTAGATCACAGCTGAACCCTGTGGTCGGTTTGTCTCTGTAGATCACAGTTTGTCCCTATAGATAACAGCTAATCCCTGTGGTTGGTTTGTTCCTGTAAATCACAGCTTATCTCTGTGATCGGCTTGTCCCTGTAGATCACAGATGATCCCTGTGAGTGGTAGGACCCTGTAGGTCACAGCTGATCCCTGTAGATCACAGTTGGTCCCTGTGGGCAGTTTCTCCATGTATATCCCAGTTGGTGCCTGTAGATCACAGCTGATCCCTGTGGGTGGTTTGTCCCTGTAGATCACAGCTGATCCCTGTGGGTGGTTTGTCCCTGTAGATCACAGTTGATCCCTGTGGGTGGTTTGTCCCTGTATATGGAGGCACTCTCTGGCTGGGACAGTTGATAGAGGCACTCTCTGGCTGGGACAGTTGATGGAGGCACTCTGGCGGACGTTGATGGATGGCACTCTATTGGAGGACATGGGGCACTCTCTGGCTGGTATTGTAGATGGAGGCACTCTCTGGCTGGGACAGATGCCACCGTTAATAGTGACCAGACCATTGCATGTAAGGGGTCTTAGAGGGATGTGGTTCCCTCTCTCACCCCATTTCCACCCAATGTGATGTGTTCCCAGGGAGCTGATGAGTTTACTTGGTAGAAGGGGCCTAATGAAGGCACCCAGGTCTGACATCAGTGTATGCTTTTTAGGCCCTGCCCAAAGGTTGGGCATAGTAGGATGCCTGGCAGTTTTACATTAACAGGTATAATATAATGCACTACATAAGTAATGTGGTGTATTATATCTACAATCAAATAACTGCATGTTTAAGTCACCTAGTGGGACGAAAAAAATTATTTTTTAAGAAAGACATAAAACAAATTACACAAACTAAAAAATAATCACATATTTATCTCAGATGGGGAACAGCCTTAAAAGGTAAATAAAACATGCAATTTTGTATTGATTTTTTTTCCAGTTCTCCCAGAAAGACACGCTCTTGTAATGTGATGATGAGTAATACACACAAACTTGTTTGGTCCATAAAGGGTTAAAAAAAAAAAAAGTCTTGTTTCACTGATGAGATGTTTTAGCTGTATATGTATATTTAACTGTATATGTGGGTTCCTCATATTTTAAAGTGTACTTCTGGAATTAAGTAATAAGGATTCTGAACTAATTCCTAGGTTAATTCAAAACAACATATACAGGATATATAGTTAAAAACCTGAATTCTAAAACGAAAAAGGAAAGACGGACAGAAAAGACATTGCTCTCAAAGAAAACATATACTATTACAACTATATAGAAACCTATAAATTACAATTAATACTGATATGCGACGTCCTGCCTGATGTTCAAGGCTAGCAGTATTCCGGTCCCAGGTGAAAAATCCACCAAGCTTCCCTTGATAAGTTTATTTGGAGGTTGCCACCTCTCTGGGCGTGGAAAAAAATTTCTATACTCATAACAGCTAAACTGAAAACATTACCCAAATGAACTTCTGAGAAATGCTTAGATACCGCAGAATACCTAAAGGTGTCCGATCTGGCTGCATCAGACAGATGCCTCCGGATTCAGAGGTCCGGTGGTACAGCCCACATATTGCAACTTAAAGGTTTGGCAACTCGCCAGGTAAGTCACATACTTTTGAGTTGCAATTTATGTGAATTTTCACTTCAGATGTTCTACCATTACTGAACATTGTGAATTTGTCTGATCTTTGTACAAAGATGCAAACTGTATGTATGTTGTGGCCACACTTTTGCAAACCCTTAGAATACCACCAAGTGCTGGTTTTCTTATCATTTGTTACTAACAAACTTGGAGAAACTATGGAACCAATAGTGGGAGCTTTGTGTGACACATATCTAACTTCATTCTGTAAGATTTTTTAATCCCATTATTTACATATAAAATAGGTAAATGTGGTTTAATGTTCAGTATCTATTTGAATTGTCAGCTGTATCGAGTGGAAAAAGTAATGGTTTTCTGACTATTGCTGTACTCGCATAACACTCTGTGCGAAAAATAGGGTAGCATCCAGAAGTAGAGAGGAGCTTCTATAAAAAAAAAAAAGCCAGAGTAAAACTCTATTTGCATAACCTCTGTCCCTCAAGCGCGCCCAACTCAGATTCTCAAATTTTGAAAATTTGCTTGCAAGATGGAATTTCAGGCTGTAGATTTTCTATATGGCAGCACTTTCACTTTTTCCTCCATTCTGTCAGATAAAGCTACATCCAAATAGTCAATAGACAAGATGGTGTAACAATGTGTGAAAGGTAGATGCATACCATTTTTATTCATGTACGTTATAAAATTTCTTACGGAGGTTTCATCACCCACCCACATCAATAAGAGATCGTCGAAATGTGAAAGACCTTATTCTCCCCAAAAAGATACCTCTCCTCCCAAAGCGACATGTTATCTAAGGAAGGAGAGAATCTAGCCCTCAGATAAGTTTTGCATGTCTGTAAAACAATTTGCTTGTCAAACATTAAAAAGTTGTGGCTGAGAAGGTATTATATATGCCAACGATAAAAATTCTTGTTTGGCTGGAGAGTAACGACTATGCCTGCCAGGCTGAGAGAGCCTGGTCGTGTGGGATACTGGGGTATAATGACACCACTTCACAAAACAACCAGACTCCCCCAGCCGGCCAATGGACATGTTCCATAATAGCTACCAGCTGTTTGGTATCTCTTAAGTAGCCAGGAAATTCCACCACTAGAATCTGTAATTGGACATTCAACCACTCTCCAGTTCCTCGTTCAATGAACCGATGCCTGAGACGATGTGCCGAAAAGCCAGAGGAAAACCCTCCTTATGTATCCTGGAGAGAGCACGTTAGGTGTAATAGGATTCCGAATCAACATCTTGTCTGCAATATTGGAGGATAGAACACCTAAAGTTACTATTTGTTCAATGAGTTTATTTAAAGTTATTTTAAATTATGGGGTAGGATCCCCTTTTAGCTCTCAATATGTATCGAATTGTAGAATTCTTAAATTTTTCTGATATAATTTTGTATCCAATATGATAACAGCTCCACCCTTATCAGCGCTACAGATTATTAGATTCTCATTTTTCTGTAATTCTTTTAAGGCATATTTTTTCTTTTTTAGTAAAATTAGAAAACCTATTTCGTTGCACATTAGACATAATCATGCTATGGAGCTCCACCAAGTCTTCACAATTCAATCCTGAAATAAATCTAACGTTGGGAGACTCGATTGTAATGGATAAAATTCAGTTTTTTTATGAAAATTTGATAATTTGTTTATGATTCTTGAGTCACTTGTTTCGCTCTGCAATAAACATAGTTGCACAATGCCCTGCAAGTCCCCAAAATCAGTAATGGCATTTTCACACTCAAGCTTCATTAAATTCTCATATGATTTTACTTGTGATGTCACTTGAGATTACAAGATTTCATCCGATTTGCAAAAAAATATTCCTCAGTGTTCTTTGTCGGGCTAGCCTCTTACCTTCCAAGAGGGTCTCAAAAACCTGAAAGTCATAAGTAGTAGAAAAACCCATGACCCTGGATAAGACCTGGATTTGGTTCATTTCAAGTTACTAACCATGACCTACAAGGCTCTCCACAACCTCTCTCCTCCATATACCTCTGACTTAATCTCCAGATATCTCCCCTCACGCAATCTACGCTCCTCACAGCACATTCTTCTCTGCTCTCCTCTTATCAGCTCCTCACATAACCGTCTCCAAGACGTCACTCGTGCTTCACCCAAACTCTGGAAGTCACTGTCCCAACACATCAGACTCTTCTCCATCTTCACCAGGTTAAAAGCAAACCCGAAAACCCACTTTCAGGAAATGCCTATAACCTACAAAAACCCAACAGGGCTCTGTCTAAACCCCCAAAATATTTCTTTCCCCCAAATTTTGTTTTTCCCCACTGAATTGTAAGCCCTCCGGGGAGGGCCCTCTCTCCCTCTGAGCCAGTTTTAGCATTCACTGTTTTTATTTTTACTTTTTTTACATATTTAGCAGTAACCCCCCTTTGAATGTCAGCACATGGATTCAAAGGGTTTAAAAAAAAATAAAAATTTTCTTGGGTCCAAATCTGAACTTTTAATTTTCCGAGGAAAAAATTTTTTTTCTTTTTTTTTTTCACCTTCTTTAGCCCCTTACTGACATAGGACGTATGCATACGCCCCCCGGGAATGAATTCCCCAAATGACGAAAGCATACGTCCTGGGAACGCGCGGGGTTGCGGGCAGCCGCGCGCGATCGCAACAGGGCCCGGGTAAATTGCCGCAGCCGATAAAACCCCCCGGGGTGAGCTCCGGCCGCGGGTATTACCGCTTCTTTTCCGCAGCCTGCAGCTGCGATAAGAAGCCCCAGGCAGAGGAGTGAGCTCCTCCTCCCGCCCCGCGGGGCCCCCACTGTATGCGGCCCGATCTCCTTTGATGGTCCCCCCATCACTTGACCACCCTGCCAGCAATGCTTTGGGGGATGGTACAGGTGTTGTCATGGCGACCCTACACTAAAAAAAAAAAAGTGTAAAAAAGTTAAAATAAATGTTAAGTGAAAAAAAGTAAAACACAAAAAAAAATAAAAACACGACACCGCCCTTTTCCCCTTTACAAACCCCAACCCCCAAAAAAATAAAAAATAAATAAAGTACCCATTTTTTGGTTTTTTTGACGTTTTGCGTAATACCTGTCCTATAAATCTGTCACATTAATTCCCGCAGGGTGAACACGTAAAAAAAATAAAAAAAACATCACAAAATTTTTTTTTTGTTCATCCCGCAGCACATAAAATGGAAAAAAAAGCGATCAAAACTCTAAAAAAACCCAAAAAGTTTTACCAAAAAAACGTCCATTTATGCTGCAAAAAAATTTTCCCTTTACACAGCCTTATACGGAAAATAAAAAATTTGGGGCCGTAAAGATACAATGCATAAATATTTTTAAAACCAAAAAAAACACTTTTTTTTTTTTTAAAGTGCCCAAAATAAAAAAAAATAAAAAAATTTGGGGGTACGCCTAATCGTACGACCCAAGAGTAAATCTAACTTTTCACAGATACTGCATGTGACGCGTTAAAAAAAAAAAACCTACTGGGATTGCAGATTTTCTTCCCCCCTTCCCAAAAAGGGAAAAAACTGATAAAAAATTTTGTCCCCCAAAAAAATGATACCAAAAAAACCAACTCACCCACAAAAACAAGACCCAACACCGCCCCGTACACTAAAAAAAAAAAAATTAGGCTCTCAACTATGCGATGCAAAAAACGTTTTCCTTTTTGAATAAAAGGGGTTTTTTATTTGTAAAAGCAAAAAACCTATAAAAAAAATCAAATTGGGGTTTTTTTTTGGTCAAACGACCTCGAGAAAAACAGCATGCATTTTACGCAAGGGACCCTATAAAAAAAAAAAAAAACACTACCGGGAATGCTGTATTTTTTCAAAATCCCTCACAAAAACCTTAATAAAAAGTGATCAAACCATATCACCCCATATTGAACAATAAAAACGTCAACTCTTCCGCAAAAAACAACCCATAACCACTCCGTGCAAAGAAAAAAAAAAAAATTTTATGGCTGTTAAAAGGACAACAAAAAAAAAAAAGAATTTCTTAAACCTAATTCATTGTGTAAAATTAAAAGAAACATAAAAAACTATAAAAATTTTTAAAACATTTCAATTTACCCATCCCCAAGAAAAATTATCCTTCACTATCCCCAAAGGGGAACCCCTGTAAAAAAAAAGCCCCAAAAAAAAAGGTGGAACTGCTTTTCCCCCCCATTTTCATAGCCCAATACTAAAAAATACTATGGACCACCTGTAACCAAAATGCACAGTACACCCCCAATGAGATCCATGAGGGGGGGTTGAATCCAAATGGGTCGACTTTGGAAGGTTTCACCTTTTCTGGTATTTTTTTTTGGGGTTTTTAAATGCGACATGACCCCACCAAATTTGCGTTCCAAAAGCAAAATAGCGTTCCCTCCCTTTTACACCCGCCATGCCCAAACAGCATTTACACCACATTAGGGTATTGCCAAACTTAAAATTTCTTAACAAAATTTGGGATGCTTTTTTCACAGATTCCTAGTAAAAATTCAACATTTTAAACTAAATTTGCAGATTTTGGAAAAAATAAAAATTTTTTTTCCCACCTAACCTAAAAAAATTGTGAAACACCGGGGGGGTTAATATACTCAAACACCCCGGATAAACCTTTGGGGTTTTTCCCCAAAATGGGTTTTTTTAGGGGTTTTATTAAGTTTTAGCCCCGTAGGGGGTCCCCAAACCTAAATGGCACCTAAAAAAATTGAAAAAGAAAAAGAACCCCAAGTCCGTAGGGGCACCCCTATTCTGGGGCTTTTGGTTTAGCCCAAAAAGCCACAAAGGGCCCTATGGGAAAACCCTGAAAACAGCAGAATCTCGGAATCAAATTAATTGCATTTCCCTATCACACTACAGTTCTTTTAATAATGGCTGAAAATTTAAAATCTGAAAAAAAGTAAATTTTAAATTACCCCCCCACTTGCTTTAAAATTTCCCTTGAAACACCAAACAAAAATACTTCCTAAATGCGTTTTTAATACTTTAAGGGGTGTTTTTCTTAGATAGGTCATTTTTGGGGTATCTAACATACAGGCCCAATTTAAAAACACGTTTGAACTGGACGGCCCAAAAAAATGTACATGCCCCAAATTTTTTTGAAAATGGGGAAAATTACTACTAAATTTCCCAACCCTAATACATAAATAAAAAAAAGACATTTTAAAAAAAAAAAAGCCAACCTAAGTAGACAATGGTAGATCTAGTTTTAAAAACTATTTTTTAGTGAATAACTATTTATCTACACCAGAAATTTTTAATTTTTAAAATGGATATTTTCAATTTTTCAGATATTTTGATATTTTTCACAAATAAAAAGGACTTTTTTAACAAAAAATTTTATTTTCTTAAACCAATGTGTCACCAGAAAAAAAATCTCTGAATCACATGGAAGGGTTTAAAATTCAAAAAGTTATTTTCACATAATTTATACATGGGAATTCAAAAAAGGGGGCCTGTCAGAGAGGCCCAAAAATGTCCCCCGGGGAAAAGGGGAAAAAAAAAAATTGCAATAAAAAACCTGAAAAGTGAAAAAAAACTTAATCGACCCCCCAAAGGTACCATAAACCCAGTTTTATTCCGCGGGGAACGTCAACCCTCACACAGCTCCATCAATGGAAAAAATTTAAAAAGATGGCTCTCAGAATAAGGTGACACAAAAAAAAAACAAAACTGATATTTCCACACTTGTATCTACCCACAGAATATAGTTTACATGTAATTTGTACTACAAAGTAAACATTGTAAAAACACAAAAATTACATCAGTGGAGAATGTCAGCTGTTAGTGGTCATGATAAGAGATTACTTGGATCATGGTCATCCTAAAAAGTTGGGTATTTCCAGTTTTGCACCATAAGCGATGAGTGTCAGCTGTTAGATGACACGATTGGAGATAACGTGGATCCTGGCCATTTAAACACTTAGGTGCTATAGTGACTGTGACCACGTGATTGCAGGATGCCATTGTTGCCTTTAGTAGTCAGGGGCTTATTAAAAGACCCCAGCTCTGCCATGAATGTGCTCTGTCTCTAGTTAAGTGTAGATATATAATACTAGTGATCAAGCAATTACATGACCCCCCCATGGGGACAAAAAATTATGCTTATTCATTTACAAGGCCTGTTTCTGTATCAAGTGGCACACTAGGGCCAGGTTGGATATTTAATAAAAAAGAAAAATAAAATTGCTGAATTAGATACATTTTAAATCCTTGAGTTAACACCTCCTGTGGGCCAGAAAAAAATATTAAAATTAAAAATATGCAAAAAAAAATATATTTTTTTTTTATTTCACATCTGCTATACTTTAATTCTTGTGAACACCGAAAGAGTTACCAAATTTTTCATATGCTTTTTTGAATCCTTTCGGGGGACACAATTTTTAAAATGGGGTGACATATGGGGGTTTCTAACATACAGGCCACTCAAAGCCACTTCAGTACTAAATTAGTCCCCAAAACCATCTGTGTTTAAAGAATTGTTGCTAAACTTATAGCTTTCTTAAAGCCCTTAAAAAAATAAAAGTACCGTTAAGAAGCAATGCCAACATAAAGTAGATATATGGTAAATGTTACTTTTTAACGACTTTAAAAAAATTTTTTTACCAAAAAAAACCCTCTAATTTATTTACCAAAATTTGCCACTAATATTAAGTACTATGGGTCACATGTATGAAAACTGTTTGGGTCTAAAACTCCTTTTTTTGCCCATAGTAACCTATGGGCAAAAGAGTGAGCTTTAGACCTAAACAGTTTTCATACATGTGGCCCTATGTGTCACGAAAACCAATCTCAGTATCCCTTGGAAAAGTAAAAATGATCCATCAGATTTGAAAAATGGGTCTTAATGCCAAAATCGTCTGTGTTCTTCAGAGGTTCAACTAGTAAACCCAGAATGACCAGATGAATAAATGATTTACCGTATATACTCGAGTATAAGCCGAGTTTTTTCAGCACAAAAAATGTGCTGAAAAATGCGACCTTGGGTTTAAATACTCGAGTCACTGTCGGCACTCAGGCGCTACGAGGCCCAGTGCTGGACAGGACGCTTCAGTTATATGCGGGTCCTCAGGGAGCGCATATAACTGATTCCCGAGTGAGCGCACAGTGTCCGGGCGCTGCGCTGGCCCGGGCACTGTTCGCGATCCCTTCACCTATATGCGACTCCTCCGGAGCGCATATAGGTGAAGGGATACCACTGCGGGCACAGAGCGAGAGCTCCGTGCTCCGCAGTGGCCTCCGGGCGGCCGCAGACTCGCGGCTGTCCGGAGTTTCCGGCACAGGCAGCGTGTGATCACACGCTGGCGTGCGCGGCCTGATGACGTAAACCCGCCTTTTGCCAAGAAGACCCGAGGACAGCGCGCGGGAGGCGGACAGCGAGGAGGCGGAGCGGCGAGGGAGACGGAGCAGCGGGGAGTTAGGTAAGTGGGTGTTGTTTTATTTTTTTAAACTGTCTATACCTGCCTACAGCCGGCCCTATACCTGCCTACAGCTGCCTATACCTGCCTACAGCTGCTATACCTGCCTACAGCCAGCCCTATACCTGCCTACAGCCGCCTATACCTGCCTACAGCTGCCTATACCTGCCCTATACCTGCCTACAGCTTCCTATACCTGCCTACAGCCGGCCCTATACCTGCCTACAGTTGCCTATACCGCCTACAGCCTGCCCTATACCTGCCTACAGCTGGCCTAAAAACCCGCCTACACCGGCCCTATACCTGCCTACAGCTGCCTATACCTGCCCTATACCTGCCTACAGCCGTCCTATAACCTGCCTAAAAGCTGCCTATACCTGCCTATACCTGCCTACAGCTGCCTATACCTGCCTACAGCCTGCCCTATACCTGCGTATGGGGACATATAACTGCCTATTACATGCCTATGGGGCCATATACGTGCCTTTTGGGACATATACCTGCCTATACCTGCATATAGGGCATATAGGGCCATATATCTGCCTATAATTGCCTATGGGGACTTTAAACTGGCCTATGTAATTTATTGGTATCCATTTTTATTTTTAAAATTTACCAGTAGCCGCTGCATTTTTTTACCCTAGGCTTATAAATCGAGTCAATAAGTTTTCCGTTTTTTCTTGGGCCGGCTTATACATGGTGTCGGCTTATACTCGAGTATATACGGTATACTGAACTAGTCTCACAGAGCCACAGGCAGATTCAGTCTCCCACCTCCTGGCTAGGCTTTATGTTCACACAACATATTTGGCAGAATTTTCACTGAAGTACGCATCAAGATGCACTTCAGACAATGTTCATGTACAGCACTCGGTGCAATGTAAAATCATCGTCTTCCTCCAAACGACAATGATTTTAGCCACGGATTTTTTGGGCACCGTAAAGAAAATCACGTCATTTCTTTGTGCTGTTTATACGCCAAGAAGTACAAAAGTATAGAAGGTGGGAGTCTGCCTCAGGCCAATGCATTTAGTTTTCTCCTTGAAATTACACGCTTGCAAGCGAGTGTTTAAAAGGAGTAAACGAACATGTTTTTCAGCAGACAAAGGTAACTCCTACCTATCCCGCCCACATGCAGTGATTGACAGCTTTCCCTGTCTCAATTCTACATGTGGATGGGGCAAGCGAAACGTTCTCTTTTAGGGTATAGCGTACTGCGGCATGCACATTTACGCACCGCACTGCGCCTTCATTAGTGCTGACAAGCACGTACTTTAAACGTGAGGCAGTTCTGTGCCTCATATAGTTTAATATTTATCAAGAAATGCACTCATAAAATCACCATCGTCTGAATGGGGACAGTGATCTTACACAGCGCTCAATGAGTGCTGTACTTGTATAATGATTTTATTGTATTTGCGGGGCGTACTTCGCCGTAATTACATACTGAAGTACATGCCACAAATGCGATGTGCGAACATATCCTTAGGATTTTATCTGCTTTTAATGTAGAAATTCTGCTCCAAATCATATAAAGCTATATATGACAGAGCTTAGCTTCTCCCCTTCTATCACATCCTGGTCATAAACTCCCGGATATGTTCGCTGTAAGGCGTTGATGATTAAAAATAATGTAATGGAACAAATGAAGGCTGATGTAATAGTAGTTACTTGGCATCAGAAAATACTTTGGCATCAGTTTCTGTCCTGATGTAGTAGATAGGATCTTCTCAACCTAAAAGGTGTAAAAATGTAGGCATGACTGCAGCTTCAAAGTAATTTATTTTATCTGTGATTTGCATAATACTTTCCTCATTTGAATTCAATGGCATTTTGTTGATAGTGATGTAAAGATATTTGACCTCATTGTTCACTGACTGCCGTGGATCATGGTATAACATTGCACAAGTTCAGTAAATGTACATTTTTTCTCTCTGCTTGCTGAATAGGCTGTTGCTGCCATCTCCCCTCTTCTCCTGTCATATTATTTCACTGCAACCTGGAGAAGCTGCTGCTCCATCATCCTCCTCCCTAGGTAGAATGGATGTCTATGGTCAACTTGAGTGTTCCTTACAAGATTACATTTTTACTCCTCAGTGACAGCCAATTACAGGGGAGTGACAGTGAGCAATTCCTGGAATTAGTGATCCTGTGCACTCACTGTGATCATCTGATGACAGCTCATAGAAATAGTCGACAGCAGCATCTTAAATCAATTCTATGTTCTCAGAGTACCCATTTCTCATTTTTACTAAAAATGCATTTACGTTCTGCTTGATAAGAACCTGCTCAAGAAGAAACATACAAGCACCCAATACTGTCAAAAAGCATAACCCATAGGATGTAAATATGGCTTTTACTACATCCGCTAGGCTTTGAAAGCTTATACATAAGAAAACTGCTCATATGTGCATCTGAGAACTATTTTACCAGGCATTAACAGATAAAAAGATATTTTCATTTTGGAACATGGTTAATTAATGAATGCTTTTTTAAAAATTTTATAACCTCTTTTTAATGACTGTTTTAAGGCATGCATGATGGGTATATTTCTAAATAACTGTCCTATACCACAGCGTACTCACTATTTGGCCATGGGATACAATAGACCAAATGGCTCCTGTTGCTTTGTCTTGGAAGCATGGTCTACTTGTGGGGCTGAATAGAGTATTATGCTTTGCCTTTTTGCAGGTGTGCAGATGTACAGTGGGTATGGAAAGTATTCAGACCGCTTTAAATTTTTCACTCTGTTTCATTGCAATTATTTGGTAAGATCAAAAAAGTTATTTTTTTGCTGATTAATGTACACTCTGCAGCCCAACTTGAAAGGAAAAAAATGAAAATATTTTTGCAAATTTAACAATAAAAACTGAAATATCACATATTCTTAAGCATTCAGACCCTTTGCTCAGTATTGAGTAGAAGCACCCTTTTGAGCTAGTACAGCCATGAGTCTTCTTGCGAATGATGCAACAAGTTTTTTACACCTGGATTTAGGGATCCTCTGCCATTCTTCCTTGCAGATCCTCTACAGTTCCCTCAGGTTGGATGGTGAACGTTGGTGGACAGCCATTTTCAATTCTCTCCAGAGATACTCAATTGGGTTTAGGTCAAGGCTCTGGCTGGGCCAGTCAAGAATGATCACAAAGTTGCTCTGAAGCCACTGCTTTGTTATTTTAGCTGTGTGCTTATGGTCATTGTCTTGTTGGAAGAAGAACCTTCAGCTCAGTCTGAGGTCTAGAGCACTGTGGAAGAGGTTTTCATCCAGGATATCTCTGTAGTTGGCCGCATACATCTTTCCTTCAATTACAACCAGTCGTCCTGTCCCTGCAGCTGTAAAACACCCCCATAGTATGATGCTGCCACCACTATGTTTCACTGTTGGGATTATATTAAGTGATGAGCAGTGCCTGGTTTTCTCCACATATATCGCTTACAATTAACAAAAAAAAGTTCAATCTTCGTCTCATCAGACGTCTCATAGTCTGGGAGTCCTTCATGTGTTTTTTTGCAAACTGTATGTGGGCTTTCATATGTCTTGCACTGAGGAGAGGCCTCTGTCGGCATCCTCTGCCATAAAGCCCCGACTGGTGAAGTGCTGCAGTGATAACTGACTTTGTGGAACTTTCTCCGATCTCCCTACTGCATCTCTGGAGCTCAGTCACAGTGATCTTGGGTTTCTTCTTTATCTCTCTCACCAAGCCTCTTCTCCCTTGATTGCCTAGTTTGGCTGGACGGCCAGGTCAAGGAAGAGTTTTGGTCGTCCCAAACTTCTTCCAGTTAAGGATTATGGAGGCCACTGTGCTCTTAAGAACTTTGAGCGCTGCAGAAATTATTTTGTAACCTTGGCCAGGTTTGTGCCTTGCCACAATTCTGTCTCTGAGCTCCTTGGGCAGTTCCTTATACATAATATGATCTGACATGCACTGTGAGCTGTGAGGTCTTATATAGACAGGTGTGTGCCTTTTCTAATCAAGTCCAATCAGTTTAATTAAACACAGCTGGACTCCAATGAAGGAGTAGAACTATCTCAAGGAGGATCAGAAGCAATTGGACAGCAAGTGAGATAAATATAAGTGTCACAGCAAAGAGTCTGAATACTTAACCATATGATAGTTTAGTTTTTCTTGTTTAATAAATTTGCAAAAATATCGACATTTCTGTTTTTCTTCTTTCAAGATGGGTGCAGAGTGTACATTAATGAGCAAAAAAAAAAGAACTTTTTTTGATCAAACTAAATGGCTGCAATGAAACGAAGAGTGAAAAATCTAAAGGTGTATCAATACTTTTCGTACCCACTGTATACTTAGACATGAAATATTGATGATATGACCCACTGTTAGGGGGAAAGCCACCACAATTAGATATACTGTACCAGAATCCTTGTGTCTTTATTACAGCGTTGAGAGGTATTGATTCAGTTGGTAGGAGGTGAGAGTTTCTTGTCATGCATCTTGTAAACAATTCTAACACTCATTGTCCAGATTTAATACTAATGCCCATATAGTGCCATGGATAGGCCAACAATGGCATATATAAAGTGCATAATCTCCCATAACAGCAGCACAGTGGCTCAGTGGTTAACACTGTTAACTTGCACTCAGGAGGTCCTGGATTCAAATCTCCACAATGATAACATCTGTAAGGAGTTTGTATGTTTTCCCCGTGGTTGCATGGGTTTCCTCCACTCCAAAAACATAGAGGTAGGTTCATCTGAAATATAGACTGGTGTGGACAGGGACCAATGTGAATAATGACCATATCTCTCCAGCACTGTGAATATAATGGCACTATATAAATAAATGAAACGAGTAAGGCAATGTTCACACGGCATATTTTTGCATGGTTTTGGACAAGGTTTTCTGAGCGTTTCCTCGCCCAAAACCTCGTCCAAAACGCCCCCGGTTCATTTCATTGAGTCCTATGTAAAACCTCGTTGTAGTTCACACACGACAAGGTTTTTAAGCGCTTCTTTGGAAGTGCTGAAAAAGAAGTGTCATGTCAGTTGAAGCGTGTTTTAGGCACGGTTTACATTGTGTTTTTTGCGTGGTTTTTGTCCTGGCTATTAATTTGTATGGGTGACTACCTTGTCGAAAACCTCATCCAAAACTTCACCGAGAAATGCCTCTAAAACCTCTTCTGAAGAAGCGGGTTTTCAGGCGATGTTTTGGGAGCGGTTTTGGAAACGCTTCAAAAACCTCGTCCAAAACCACATCAAAATAAGCCATATAAAAATACCCTAAGAGACACAGATTTGTACTTAGTTATGTCCTAACTCCTTTTCAGGTGCCAGTCTCCTGCAAGCGGACAGGGACAGGATATCAAAAGACATGACCAAATTGGGACTGAACCATATAAATCAGCATTAAAGTTGTTTGCATGAATACAAAATAGAAGCTGTTCACACAGCTATTTGCTTACATTTGAGGTATTAGTTGGGGTACCATCAGGAAAGTTACCCTGACCAATACCCTGACATAGTCGACGTGGCCCCATAGAGATTTATAAAGTAAAGTGGACTATGTTTGCTCTATTAAACGCTATAGGGCCACAGTGACTATGTTACTGTATCAGTGGAGGTACCTTTCCTCACAATACACCAACTAATACCTCGAATGTATGCAAATAACATCGTGTGAATGACCCCGTAGTGTGTAGTGATAGTGATAACTTTTGCGCTGTTATTTAATTATTCTAAATGGAATGTCACTTGGGCAATTGTTTAAAAATGAAAATTTTTTTATGTCCTTTAATCATAGTTGTTCCGAAGACTTAGGTATGACAGTGCCAGATTGTCGCTTGAGAGACATCAATAATTTTTCGCATCAAATTTGACAGAATCTGCAACAAAGGTTCCAAAAACGAGCCTCTGACACACATATGAACATACTTTAGCCTTAGACACACTTGCATTTACATAAAGCATCTGGAGAAAAATCCTTTATTGCCTGTCAAATACAACCATTCATTTTGACAGTCTGCAGATAATCTAAAACATATTCGCACATTGGATGTTTTCTCTGGCAACAAAACTTGCAGAATGACATTGTACACAGTGAAAATGAATTGTCCACATTCCTGGTAATTTTAAAATAAATGAATGTAATTTTTATCCTTGAACTATGCCACCACAGAATACTGTATATGAAAAGCATCATTTGATCAGGTTGAGAGGTCAGAAAATCCAAGGTTAAGCAAACCCTAAAGGGTACATTCACATGACATATTCATCTGCACGGAAAAATCTGCATGGAATCTGCATCAAAATAAAGACCTGCAAACTGCATGCAGATTTTTCTGCCCCATTGAGACTTTGTTAGGAAAAATGCGCATAGAATTGAAGCAGGAAGAAGGGATATGCTTAATGTTATGCATGAAATCCAAGTGGAAAAAGTTAAAAAGAGAACAATGTGGATCCTCATTGGGGCACAGATTGAATGAGGATTCCACACAGATATTTAAGTACAAAAACAATATGCTGTGTGGACATACCATAAGGTTGGGAGCATTCATAGAGGTTACATCGCAGCCATGATGCATACAAAACTGCAAGGACCATAATCAATACCTTTCTTCAAATGAAAATCAGCTTCAGTATGTTTGCTTATAGCTGCATGTTCAAACACCTTAAAAGTGGCCATAAGCAAACAAAAGTTAAGTTATCTTGAAGTACGCACTTGTACGACTTGTGGATCAATACAGCTTTGGGCACACCACGGCCATCCAGCATAGTAGATCCCAGTTTAGTAGAATAGTAAAAAAAAAATTACAATTAGAAATTGCATAGAAAGGAGATCTCGTGGGTCCCAAGGATCTTTATTTCATATACCCTGAATATGTACATTGCTTCTTTCTAGTCCAAGGTTTACACCCTCGTGGCCAAAATGGCCCTAGTACTTATTTCTAACGGTCCAGGTGTTGCTTTATTTGTTAATGGGTATTGAAAATATTCCATATTGCAAAAGAACACTGGTAACTCCATGATGTGAAATTAGCAATAGCTACAAATTGAAAATCCACCTCTATTCCTACAATTGAAGAGGTCATTGAAATAGCCACCACAAATTACACTTTGAAAACATTTTGGTGACACATAGAGAGTGGTTAAAACAGTTCCATGGATCAGGTGAACCGTGGAGCAAAATGATTCCCAACTTAGATTAAAATGAGCTGACATGGCAGAGGACCTCTTTCCTTTCACCCTCCCTTTCCCCTTCTTGTTACTGTATGTTAATAAATATAAATCCCAATTTCTTTGGTGATTAAGATTAGGCTAGTGTTTCCTATTTCACAAATTATTACGTTAATAATAATTTATATTAGATTTTATTATATTTTTGTGAAAACTACAACATGAAAGACCTTGGAAAATTCATCTCTTCAGGCTTTGATGATATACAGTATCTCACAAAAATGAGTATAACCCTCACATTTTTGTATAATTGTATTATATTTTTTCATGGGACAACACTAAAGATATGACAATATATATACCATGTAAAGTAATCAATGTACGGTATAGCTTGTAGAACAGTGTAAATTTGGTTTGCCCTCAAAATAACTTAAAACACAGCCATCAATGTGTGAACCACTTTCAACAAAAGTGAGTGCACCCCTAAGTAACAATGGACAAATTGTGCCCAACTTGTCATCTTCCCTCCATGGCGTCATGTGGCCCGTTAATGGAGATAAACAAGATCTTTAATGGTTAAGAATCATTTTTATAAAGATAACTTCTCCCACAGTACTCAACAAGTACTGGAGGATGAGGGTTCCTCGAGACCTAGTGGTACTCAGACAGGAGAGGTAGTGGGGGTACCCAGTTTTCGTAAATTAATGGCCATAACAGATTTAACAACATTAGAGGCGGAGGGCAATAAGGAGGTAACTGATCCAGATAAATATACTATAGCCAACCCCCATTTCTACCCTGTACATACAAGTCCTGAAATTCTTGATATGTTTCAAGAATTAGTAGAACAAGATTTGACCAAGTTGGCAATATCTACTCAAAAAACGGATAGACTGGATAGAAAAAATTTGTCAGTGGAGGAATTTAAAGCCCTGAATCATCTTAGAGAGAATAAATACATCACAGTTAAAATGGCCGACCAGGGGGGGCTGTAGTTGTCCTTGATTCGGGTCTATATGAAAAGTTAAATTTAGACATGTTGGGAGATTCATCTACATATCGTCATTTGTCGGAGGACCCTACCAAATCTTTTCAAATAGCCTTCAAAGCATTGTTGGAAGAAGGTATACATATGGGGATTTTTACATCTAATATGGCAGACAAGCTGTTTGTGGATTTTCCAAGGATCCCAATTGTACACTCCTTGCCCAAAGTACATAAGGGTAAGTTCCCCCCTCCGTTGAGACCTATCGTGAGCGGTATAGGCTCATATAGTGAAAAAATGGGAGCATGGGTTGATAGCCTACTTCAGCCGTTAATACCATCGATACCAGGTTTCTTGAGAGATACTAAGCAAATAGATTTATTGGCAAGACAATTATATATGGCTAAGCTGTGATGTTGTAGCTCTGTATCTGTCTATGCCGCATAATTTAACATTACAAGCTTTACAGAGTTTTCTTCAAAAATATAGTAATTATAGTCCTGCTTTGTGTGAATTCTTGGTCATGGCAGTGGAATTTTTACTTGGACACAATTATTTTTCTTTCAATAAAAAATTTATTTTTACAACTAAAGGGAGCTTCAATGGGGGCAAAATTTTCTCCCTCCCTCGCGAATATTTTTATGGGGTGGTGGGAGGAATTATACTTGATGTCAGACAATAATATCTTTGCCTCCCATATCAGGTGGTATGGGAGATTTATCGATGACCTCCTCCTGATATGGGAGGGCCCCATGGATGATATCCCTTTGTTTATTGAGTATATCAATGACAACCCCATGAACCTGAGATTCACACACAGCATGAATTCAGTACAAGTCAACTTCTTAGATGTTACATTGGTTGGTTCACCCAATACTAAAATTCAGATTAAACCTTACACCAAACCAACTTCCCTTAATTCATTACTGCATGCCTCATCATGTCATCCAGATCATGTGATCAGAAATATCCCAACAGGAGAATTTATTTGCTTAAAAAGAAACTGTAGCGATATACAGGAATACTCCAGGCAACAACTTCAATTAACAAGTAAACTTAAACAAAGGGGGTATACTGATAATATGCTAGAATATAGCTGTAACAAAGTAGCGAATATTCCTAGAACTGCCTTAATTGACGAAGATTCATATAAAACACTAAACAGAAAAAGATCAGGATTTAGGGGCATAACTTTCAGTACTACCTTCACTCCACAGTTTCATAAGATAAAATCGATTGTCAAGAAATATTTACCAATACTTAATGTACACCCTCAGCTGAGAAACATCATAGGACAGGGTATAAGATTTGTCCCTAAGAAAGCAGAAAATGTGGGGTCTATTGTTTCCCCCAGTTTATATGTCAGTACAGAACATAGTCCCAAGACGTGGTTGAAATACATAGGTTCGTTCAAATGTGGACATGCTAAATGTACGGCATGCCAACATATGAAGGTACAAGATAGCTTTACATCTTATGTTACGGGTAAGAAACATGCAATCCATCAATACATCAATTGTATTACAAGAAACGTAATTTACCTTATCTGGTGTGAAGCTTGTCAAATCCAGTATGTAGGGTGTACTACCACACCTTTGAAGGTGTGCATACGACGACACTTGTCGGATGCGAAAAAAGATATATGGCGACATAAGTCTTCTGTATCACGCCACTTTATTGAAACACATGCAGGAAACACAAGTGCTTTTTACTTCTCGGGGATACAAAGGGTTTTTCTCTCAGAACGGGGAGTAACATAAAAGACATACTCTTAAGAAATGAGGCAAAATCGATTTTTCTCCTAGGAACTAGACAGCCCCATGGTCTTAATATTAAATACGATGTCTAATTTCAGTATTGATATGTGTCTGTGTAGCATATAACTTAGACGATTTAATGGAGATTGATTTTATGTTAGTTTAATGCTGTAAGGTTCTTATAATACATCATGTATTTAATTGTTTAGGTGTTTTGGAACTCCCAGAGTCTATGCTTGTTTGAGGACCTGTGGTGATGACACGTGATTGTCAATGCAATATAAAAGGTCCTCAAGCATGCATCAAACATAGACCAGGACTAAGATTTCACATCAAAACGCGTCAGTCTGTTCTTTGAGTCCAGTGCATATCCCGTTGAGTGGTTGCGTCTATGTGCAATACGAACTTGTACCACAACTACACGTGTAAGTTTTTAAAGTGTTGGAATTAAAAGTATATATGTTTTAACTACGGTACAGCCCATTCGGTCTCCTTTGTGTATGCCCGATCTTGGGTGAATACTAGGACGCTGGTTGTTTATCTTCATTCGCATTTGCTTTTGCCGGGGGAGTATCTGGCTCACTGTGCGTCTCATTAAGCTACAGCTACAAAGCAAACTAACAGGTAATTACAAGCTGGACATTTCATTGCTATATATGTGGCCCGTTAGTGTTACAAGGTCCCAAGTGTGAATGGGAAGTAATGTGTTATCACTCTCAAACTGTCTCATACTGGTCATTGAAAGTTCAACATGGCAAAGAACTCTCTGAGGATCTGGAAAAAAAAGAATTGTTGCTCTACATAAAGAGGGCATAGGTTATAGGAAGATTGCCAACACCCTGAAACGGAGCTGCAGCATGGTGGCTAAGATCATACAGAAATTTAACAAGACCGGTTCTACTCGCCATGGTAGGTCAAATAAGTTGAGGGCAAAGTGCTAAGCATCATATCCAGAGATCAGTGCTGCCAGAACTGCTGCAGAGGTTAAAGGGTGAGGGGGGGGGTAAGCCTGTCAGTGCCCAGACCAAATGCCACACACTGCATCAAATTGGTCTGCATGGATGTTGTGCCAGAAGGAAGCCTTTTCTAAAGAAACAAAAAGCCCACTAACAGTTTGCTGAATTTTGGGGCAAAACTAAGCATGGATTATGATGAGCCCCAAAATAAATTTATTTGGTTCAATGGTGTCAAGTTGTGTGGCAAACCAGGGAGGAGTACAAAAAAAAGTTGTCTTTACAGTCAACATGTTGGGGGAGTGCTGCCGGCTGGGGGGAGCTACAGTTCATTGGGGGGAACCATGATTGTCAACAGTACGTGATATACTGAACAGAGTACCCCTTTCCCCCTTTGGCCGCAGGGGAGTATTCAAACATGATAATGCCCCCAAACACAACCCAAAGATGACCAGCTTTGTTAAAAAAAATGGGGGGTAAAGGGTGGACGGGGCAAGCATTTTTTTCCAACCTAACACCTACGAAAAAAACTATGGGGCACCCTCAAAAGAGGTTGAGGAGCACATGTCATCGAGAAGGAGTGGAAGAAGATTCCAGTGACTGCAACCTGTGAAGCTGTAGTGAACTCCATGCCAAAGGGACTTAATGCAGTGCTGGAAAATAATGGGGGCAACACAAAATATTGTACTCACTTTTGTTGCCAGCGATTTAGACATTGATGCCTGTTTGTTAAGTTATTTTGAGGGGACACCAAATTTACACTGTTATACACGTACATGACTACCTTACATTGGATCAAAGTTCATATCTTTACTGTTATCCCCTGAAAAGAATAAAAATATGTTCAAAAAAGTGAGGGGGGGACTCATTTTGTGAGGTACTGTAAAAATTACAATCTGTCATTATTTTAATAATAATAAAAATCTTTATTTTATAAAACCCAAAAATTCCGCAGCACTTTTCAAATTCAAGGGGAAACATACATTTATTACACATTAAAAATACTTTCAAAGAACACAAGGGGTGAGGGCCCTTCGTGAGAGCTTACAATTATTAGGGTGTATGGGTGAACATCGTAAAAGTGCCAATTTACAAAGGCCCCGGGCCCTTTCATAAATAGGGGGGGGGTTACATGAAAAATGGAGATATGCTGCACCCTTCAAAATTTTTTACGGGACAAAATTTTTGTTTTTTTTATCATTAAGTGCCACCTCTGGGGTAAAGTTTTCATTGTTTTACATCAAAATTTTCCCTTCTCCTTTAACCAATTTTCCCAGATACATTGTTCTCTCTTTTCCTCCCCCCTCTTACATCCGTCCTGCTTCTTCTCGTCATCCATCTTGTGAGCAGAATTTTCATCTCACTGTGATGTTTACATTGGTTTTGACCCCTGGAACAGTTTTTCAAGGTAAATCCATTAAAATGTACCTTAACCTCATTTCATCCTCTCTACATGCAACT
>JAODAL010014373.1:0-87725 GCA_025379985.1 Phyllomedusa bahiana | reverse complement strand
GAAAAGGGGGGGGGGCGGGGGCCTCCGGGCCCATAGACTTTTCATTATCCACGGCGCCTGGATAATGTGCATGTCAGTTTCTCCCCACCCAGCGGCTTCACCGACGGGGAGATCGAGGAATCCAGGTTCTCTATGAGAAATGGTGGATTACCGTAATTACTGTGACGGATTGGTGCCGAACTGCAGCGCAAATCCGGCGTGCAGTACGGCGCCAATCCATGGCCAAATAAGCCGTGTAAACGGCCCCAAAAACTGTCACGTCAAGAGAGGGGGCAGTAGGCCCTAACTGGAAACAAGCCCACTGTCCCTGCCTGCTTGACGAGCTGCCCTAGATGGCAGACCCCAACTGGGTGACAGTCCCTATGCTACTAAGTGCTGGGGACATCAGGTGGAAGAAATGTTGAACAGTCAAGGTCAGTAACAGAACAGGTATGTCAGGCCACACATCAGAACCAAGAGAATCAACGGAAAACGCGCCAAAGGGTCAGAACACGATCGGGAGCAAAGTACCAAATCAGGAAGAAAGCCGGCGTCAGGAAACAAGCCGAGGTCAGGAAAACAGGAGAAGCAAACATACAATGCACAGGTATTAACACAGCCAGGAAATATCACAGGCAAAGCTTGGAGATCTCAAAAGGTTTAAATGGAGTGTCCGGACACCGCCCCCATAGCTGATTGGAGCAGCCCTCCTATTGGCTCGAGTGACAGGCCCTCTATCCAGAGTAGCTGGAGACCTGTCAATCAAAGGATTTCCAGCAGCCTGTTTCTCTAGGTGTGGACCCAAACCAGGAGATGCAGGTGCAGAGTATTGCTCATTAGACGCTGGAAGCTGAGCAGGTAAATGCATACTGACAGAAACACTAATTTAGGTGGGGTACTTAGGTATAGAGGAGATGCTATTTACATCAGGAAGTGAAGATCTAATTAGGCTTACCCTTTAAGTTGGTAGTGGATGGCAGCAAGACTAGTTCAATCGTCAAGATGGCAAGATGTTATCTGATGACCACCCAGTCACTAGCATGTAAATAGAGGCGAAAGGGCACAAAATTCATGTCCGAGATGTAGTAAAGACAGGCTTATGCACATTATCATCAGTAAAAAAGTTAAAGGGGTCTTCTCACTATAATGATTAGCTTTCAGCATGTATCAAAAGGTAAATTTAAAAATCATTACTAAATACATGACTCTTTCATTTTGCTTTGTTGAGAAGATAAGAGAGATTTTAACTCTTCTGAGTGCACAGAAGTTTCTCATGGTTACCGAACTTCTGTCGCTCCTCTTTCTTAACTGATTAGGCGGAAGCAAGTGTGCATGGTGAGTCACTCCCTGTTGTTTGTAATCTCTAAGAACAAAGCTTTGTTTGTTTCAGATAAGGACACATTTCATTCCTTAGATCTCTGTAGTCTTGTGCACTACAGATTCTACATCTCCTGTAGTTATATCACTGTAACAGGCTCAGCTAGGAATAGCAGAGATGATTTGCCAATCACTACTACAGACCTGCTCACATCCGGAACAGAAAGTGCAAGATTGAAGCTGTAGAACTGATCACAATGAGAGAGAGAGAATTTTTTAAGGCATTTTTATTACGTTCTGCAAAGTCAAAAGTTTCCATCCATTTCATTAGTATTTGGTAGCACTGACTTTAAACTGTAGGACTTAGGTCAAAGTTTTGGATCCTTCCACAAGCTTCTCACAATAGTTGGTAGGAATTTTGGCCCTTCCTCCTGACAGAACTGGTGTAACTGAGCCATGTTTGGGGGTCTTCTTGCTCGCACCGGCCTTTTCAGCTTTGCCCATAAATTTTCAATAGGAGTGAGATCAGGGCTTTGTGATGGCCGCTCCAAAACATTGACTTGGTTCTCCTTAAGCCACTTTGTAACCAGTTTGGCAGTAGCTTTGGGTCATTGTCCATTTGGAAGATCCATTTCCACCAAAAGCTTTAACTTCCTGGCTGATGTCTTGAGATGTTGCTTCAGTATTGTCACATAGTCTTATTTCCTCGTGATGCCATCTATTTTGGGAAGTGCACCAGTCCCTTCTACAGCAAAACAACCCCACAACATGATGTTGCCACCTCTGTGTTTCATAGTTGGGATGTTGTTCGTAGGCTTCCAAGCTTCCTCCAAATGTAACAATGATTATTATGGCCAAACAGTTCAATTTTATCTTCGTCAGACCATAGGACATGTCTCCAAAAATGTAGGTCTTTGTTCCTGTGTGCATTTGTAAACATTAATCTGGCTTTTCTATGTTTCTTTTGGAGTAATGGCTTCTTCCTGGCAGAGCGGCCTTTCAGCCCATGTTGATACAATACTCATTTCACTGTGGATAATGACACAATCTTACCAGCTTCCGCCAGCATCTTCACAAGGTTTTTTGCTTTTGTTCTTGGGTTAATATGCACATGTCTGACCCAAGTACATTCATCTCTGAGATAGAGAACCCATATCCTTCCTTTCAGTATGATGGCTGGACATTCCCATCTTGTTTGTACTTGTGTATAGTTGTTTGTACAGATCAACGAGGCACCTTCAGGGATCTGAAATTTGCACCCAAGGATGAACCAGACTTGTGCAAGTCCACAATTCTCTTCCTGATATCTTGACTGATTTCTTTAGACTTTCCCATGATGTTACACCCAGAAGCAGTGTGTTTCTGGTGTGCTTTAAAATACGTCCACAGCTGTGTCTCTAATTAACTCAGATGTTGCCAATAAAATCAGAAGCTTCTCTCTCTCATTATTCTGTATTTGGCAAATATAAATCATTTTGGTTCCTAATTGACCTAAAACGGGGAAGGTTTATTCTGATTTCCTGTCAGAGAGTGAGAAAAACCTGCAGGTAGGGCTTTTTATATAGTGTATGGAAACTTCTGCTTCAACTGTAGCTTCAGTCCATGTCTGTTCACAGAACATGGCAATTATATTTTTAAAGATAAAATAACAACAATCAACTTTACTATGTACAAAAGGATGAAAAGCTGTATGGAATGACTGCTTCATTCCTAAATCTGCCATAACAAACCCCATTACCTGTCTAGAAAAGTGTGTACCTTGGTCACAACGAATTATTCCAGTTACTACAAATCCACAGATGATTTCTAAGAGTAATTTTGTAGCCATAGTTTAAAGGGATGTTCTCACCACGTGGTTTCACAGAGACACAGCCAGCTTCAACTTCCAGGTCAGGTTGTAGGTGATTCTATCAGCTCTGCTATTCCTGTTAGAGTAGAATAAGTGCAGGAGGTTTATAATTTGAAATGCACAAGGCTACAGAGCTCTAAAGGTTAAAACTTGCCATTAACTTAGATAAACAAACTCCTGTGCTACAGATTGGACTCAGCAGGGAGCGACTCACTAGGGTCAAAAATGACTGATGGAAGGTTGGAGAAATTAGATAAGAGAAAACAAGGAAAGGTGGTCAGTAACCTAGAGAAACTTGTGTGCACTAGCAGTGGAATAAATCTCCATCTTCTGAACAAAGCAAAATCAGAACAGCAAAGTTTTTGGTAATAGTCTTCATTTTCATTTCTTTACATGTTAAAAGCCTCTTTAAGAAAACCTCTTTAAGCTGTCGCTCTCTTGACTAGACATTCCTCCACCTGCCTGCAGAACACATCCACACACACACAAGCACATACTTCCACAGTTCACACCTTGTTATCTGTAGGAATTCAATCTCTGGCATGGATACAAGACTTTTGGCAAAAGCATTTCAGCACCAGGTTTTACACCCTTAAGCTTTAGAGTTGTCAGACAGGATTGACAATAAGAGGAAGCATACCGATAACCCTATGTAAATTCAATCACCCCTCGAGGGAATAAGGTACTGGGACAAATAACATGATAAGGTAATTAGATTGCACTTTCCCAGACACAGTGATACCAAAAATGTTAATTTTTTGTTGACTTTTTTTTTATAGGAAAGTGTTTTTTCATATTTTTTCGTATAGTTTCTTTTTATTTTTTATTTTTAAATGTTGTTATTTTCTTGCAGAACTTTTTAGTCCCAATAGGGACCTGTGATCACTTTACCTCTTGTACTATATACCGCAGTACTGATGTTCTGCAGCATATCAGGATTCAAACACCTCCTATTATATCCTGCCCATGGCAGGATGTAATAGAAGTATAAACATGACAATAATGGAAGCCTTTGACAGGCCTCAGGCTGCCATGGCAACCGAATTGAACCCCACAATTGCATTGCAGGGGGTCTTATGGATCACAGCCCCATATACTAATCATTTAGATGCTGCGGTCATGCATCATGGCATTTAAGTGGTTAAATGGCCAGAATTGGAGTGTTGGATTGAGATCAGGGCTTTGTGATGGCCGCTCAAAAACATTGACTTGGTTTTCCTTAAGCCACTTTGTAACCAGTTTGGCAGTAGCTTCGAGTCATTGTCCATTTGGAAGAACCATTTCCACCAAAAGCTTCAACTTCCTGGCTGATTGTCTTGAGATGTTGCTTCAGTATTGTCACATTGTCTTATTTCCTCATGATGCCATCTATTTTGTGAAGTGCACCAGTCCCTCCTACAGCAAAACAACCCCACAACATGATGTTGCCACCTCCGTGTTTCATAGTTGGGATGCTGTTCTTAGGCTTCCAAGCTTCCTCCAAATGTAACAATGATCATTATGGCCAAACAGTTCAATTTTAGGTACTTCAGACCACAGGACATGTCTCCAAAAATGTAGGTCTTTGTTCCTGTGCGTTTGTAAACATTAATCCTGGCTTTTATATGTTTCTTTTGGAGTAATGGCTTCTTCCTGGCAGAGTAGTCTTTCAGCCCATGTTGATACAGTACTCCTTTCCCTGTGGATAATGACACAATCTTACCAGCTTCCACCAGCATCTTTACAAGGGCTTTTGATCTTGGGTTGATATGCACATGTCAGACCAAAGCATATTCATCTCTGAGACACAGAACCCATCTCCTTCCTTACGGTATGATGGCTGGACATTCCCATCTTGTTTGTACTTGTGTATAGTTGTTTGTACAGATCAACGAGGCACCTTCAGGTATCTAAAAAATTGCACCCAAGGATGAACCAGACTTGTGCAAGTCTACAATTCTCTTCCTGATATCTTGGCTGATTTCTTTAGACTTTCCCATGATGTTACACACAGAAGCAGTGTGTTTCTGGTGTGCTTTAAAATACATCCACAGCTGTGTCTCTAATTAACTCAGATGTTGCCAATAAAATCAGAAGCTTCCAAAGACATAACATCACCATACGGGCGGTTCCAAATTGTTTAAAGGCAGAGTAATCCCAGTGTATGGACCTTCTGACTTTGCAGAAAGTAATAAAAATGTCTTAAAAATTCTCTCTCTCATTATTCTGTATTTGGCAAACATAAGATAAATTGGTTTCCTATTGACCTAAAACACAAAGGTTTGATTCTGATTTCATGTCAGATAAGTGGAGTAAAAAACCTCAGATGGGCTTTTATATATGTGGATGGAAACTTCTGCTATCAACTTGTAGCTTCATGACCATGTCTGTTCACAGAACATGGGCCATTGATATTTTTTAAGATAAAATAACAACAATCAACTTTACTATGTACAAAAGGATGAAAAAGCTGTCTGGAATGAATGCATCAATTCCTAATCTGCCATAACAACCTCCATTACCTGTCTAGGAAAAGTGTGTACCTTGTCACAACGAATTATCCATTTACTACAAAACCACAGAGTGAATTCTAAAATATTTTTGTAGCCATACTTAACCCCTAAAGCCAAAACCGAAAATAGTTGAATGACCAATCATATTTTTCGTTTTGCCTCCATGCTTTTCAACAGTTGTAACTTTTTCATTTTTTTCATTGATGCATATGATGAGGCCTCGTTTTTATTCGAGACGAGCATGTATTTATGGGTGAGGGGTAGTGAGTCAGTACCACTCCACAGAAAGCAACCAGTCAGGACCCTCTTCTCCTATCTGCGACCACGTCCCGGGTCGCAGGCGCGCCCTGCCCCTGCTCCAGCGGACCTCGTCCCGCTCATCGGGTTCGTGTGTCCGCTCGTGCCCCGGTCCCCTGCGGCGTCCCACTTACCCGGCCATGCTCCTGCTCACCTGTCCCAGCTCCAGCCGTGCTCCGCTCCTAGGGTGCGTGCGGCCCGCTCTTTGAGATTTTAAAGGGCAGTTGCGCCTGTAAATGGCTCATTGGCCGTGCACTGCTCCTATTTAGGTCCCGCCTCTTCCTGCGGCCCTCGCCGATCCTTGGTGTATATTCCCTGGTGAAAGTGTTCCAGAGCGATCCTGTCATGACCCTTACCGTGTACCGACACTCTGATTACGTTTCCATCTACAAACCTTGCCGCCTCCCTGACCTCCTGCATGTCCTACGTCTACGAACCAGACTTCTGTCCTACCTCCCTGCCTGTCCCACGACCACGACCTGACTGCCTATACTTACCTCGCACCTTGCCGCACTGCAGACAAGCCCCGCCAGTTGGTAGTTGACCTGTGGATACCCCGCCGCAGCAAGACCATCCCGCTTTGCGGTCGGGTCTCTGTGAATACCGGGTCCCAGACTTAGATTCCACTCCCTGGAGTTGGCTTAAGCCATCGCCTGCCGGTGGTCCAGTGGATCCACCACCAGACAGTAACAGTAGGAACCGGCCAAGGATCCGCCACGGTGTCCTTGCCAAGTGTTCCAACATCACCACCGTCGTGTTCAAGCACTCACCACAAAAGATCGCGTAGCAAGCCAGCAGACTTTGAGCAACTTTCCTCCATGGTGCAGCAGCTTATCAACCGTCCAGCGAGCAGCAACCCGGCCGCGGCTCCTGTTTTTCTGCCTCAAAGGTCCCGCGCGCCTGAGGGGTCCCCAAGCTTCGGTCCTGTCACCCACTAAGTATGAAGGTGACCAAAACTCTGTCAGTAGGGTTCAACACCCAATCTCTATGCACGAGGAGCTTATGACCGATCCGTTCCTGTCTTAACGTGCGAAGTAGGACGTTCGTATCAGCCTCCTCTCTCGGTAAATGCTCTGGCATGGGCAACGTCCCCTATGGACAGAGTACGATCATGATCGGCGATCTAACAGGTTTATCCTCATGAGTCCGCAACGTCTTCGAGGAACCATGCCCGTGCATCCTCCGTCTGAGACAGCCCCTCTAAACCTACGCCAGGTGGACCTGTCCTGTAGAGACTACGCGGTACAATTCCGTACGTCTGGCCTCGGTAACGTCATGGAACTAGGCCACTCTGTGCGCTACTTTCAAGAAGGACTCTCAAGCCGAGTTAAAGGACGTCTTGGCCGCTAGAGACCATCCCGTCTTCCCTAGCAACATACAAACCTTGATCCGGTTAAGCAACCCGCAATGAACGTCCGCTTCCTTGAAACGGGAGGAAGAAACTGCGGCAAGAGCGTCAACCAGCCCAACCCTCGCCTTTCCACGCCTGGCACCGGTGTATTTCAAAGGCCTCCGCGCCACAGACGCCAACACCCACCGAAGAGCCCATTGCAGATTGATCGGGCCCGTCTCTCTTAGTCAAGAGATGGCCAGCGTCGCAAAGGAACTTGTGCCTCTACTGTGGGCACCCGATCATTTTCGGAGGAATGCCCCATGCGTCCCAAGACCTGCGGGATAACTTCCGCATACCAAGGCTCCGTGGGAGAAGAGGCATTCCATAGGTGCAACCTCCTCCTCTCCACCTCTGTTGAATGCCTAGTGCAGTCGTGTCAGAGACGTACACGTTCCAAGTCCCGCCGAATTCTGGACTCGGGCCCGCGTAACTTCAAACACCCCCCAAGTGAAGCATTAACGGCTTCCAGTGGTGTACGCTGGAGAAACAGCTTTGTCATCTCATCCGTCAGCGGGAGCTACTTAGCGACGCCATCAGTTTGTCACCAAGACACGTCCCTCCACGTGGGCGCTGCATATGGAAGAAATCTCTTCTCCGTGTTACACCTCGCTCCTCGTCGGCGGTTCTCCTTGGACTCCCATGGCTGCTGCTCCACTCTCCTATTCCTGGACTGTCTACTGTAGAGTTGATTCGTTGGGGTCCAACTGTCGAGTGGGCGCTGTTTGGTGGAACCTCGCCCGTGCTTTCCTGCTCTCAGCTCAACCCTCCAGGAGCCGCTGCCCAGGCTGCCGCCCGAATATCTGGCGTACCCGATGTGTTCACTGAGAGACAAAACCAGATCTGCCTTCCGCATTGTCCATGTACGATTGCCCAATCGACTTATTGCCCGGTACCAGACCTCCCCGAGCCGAGTCTACCCACTGTCGGTTCCATGAGACCCAAGCCAGTCCCAGTACAACCTGGAGTAATCTCAGTAAAGGGTTCATCCGGAAAGTCCTCGTCCTCCCGCGGTGCGGGTTTCTATTTTCGTAAAGAAGAAGGACGGTACCCATTACTGCCCTGCATAGACACCAGGGTTTGAACAAGATCACGGTGAAAAAACATTTACCCACTACCGTTGATCACGACTGTTTGACCGCCTAGCAGGGTGCAAAGATATCTCACTAAGTTGGATCTGAGAGTGGGCCGTACAACTTGGTCCGAATTCGCAAGGGCGTATGAATGGCAGACGGCCCTTACAACACCAGGGACTTGCACTTTGAGTACCTTGTTGATTCCCATTCGTACTGTGCAATGCTCCCCGCTGTCCTTTCAGGAGCTGTGAAATGACTTCTTTACAGGGACCTTCCTCACCACCTGTGTGGTTGTCTACCTTGATGACATCCTGGTGTATCTCCCCTGACCTCGAGATCCCACGCAAGCCATGTTCGTCAGGTACTGAAACGTTCTCCGGAGAACCACCTGTACGCCAAGCTGGGGAAGTCCTCTTCCTCAGACTACCTCCCGAATCTGGGGTACTTCCAGCTCCGAACAAGGCCTACGGAATGGAGGGGATCCACTAAACTGACTGCCGTGTATGCAGAGGCCACGCCGAGTCGGCTAACGGCCTATCCAGCTATTCTTGGGCTTCACTGCAACACTATCGCCAGTACATCCCCACTTACTCTACGCTGGTGCCCCGATAGTAGCCCTCACCAAGAAACAGGCCATCCACTCAGCTGGCCGGCTCGAGGCCGATGAGCATTTTTCGAAGCTCAAATCCTGCCTTCTTATGGCCTCTTACCTTGCAACTCCGGATACCGTGAAACCCTTAACCTGGGGTAGAGGCCTCCTATGTGGTATCCGGAGAATTCTTATGCAGAAAGGACCCACAGATAATACTGTAACGTGCGGCTTCTTTCTCCAAGACGTTCTCATTGGCCGAGAGGAATTACACGATTGCGACCGGAGGCTACTAGCATAAAATTGGCGCTGGAGGAGTTTTGTGCTTATCTTCAGGAGGTCGCCCGCTTTCCCATCCGTATCTACAGACCACAGAACCTCCAATATCTCCAGACGGCTAAGGTGGTCGCTCTTCTTCTCCCCGTTCGATTTTCCAATCCAATTCATGCCATCGGAGAAGAATGTGATAGCTGACCCTCACCGTGCCTCCAACGAAGGTGGGTGAGTATACTTCTCACTGAGCACAATAATCCCTCCAGAGCGCCTCATCACGGCACCCCCCCCCAGCGCCAGTGGACCTCCGTAAGGTTCCCCCAGGAAAGGATATATGTGCGACCTGCTCTCCGCAGACGTATCATAAAATGGGACATGCTATTGGTGGCGGGCCATCCTGGCGCCCGAAGAACCTTCCACCTGATATCCCGGTTCTATTGTTGGCCTGAGCTAGAAAAAGGACGTTAAGACTTAGGATTATCCGTCTTGTGACAAGACGCCGCGACACAATGACCGGCAGGCCTACTACAGCCACGCCCCATTCCAACCCAACCTTGGTCCAACATTTCCATGGACTTCATAACTGACCTCCCTCCGTCGTCTGGCAACACCATCATTTGGGAAATTACGGAACGCTTTACCAAAATGGCGCATTTCGTCCCTGCCAGGCCTGCCATCAGCCTCCCGCCTGGCGGAGTTGTTTCTTCCACCTGTGTTTTCGTCAGCATGGACTCCCCCATCAGATTGTGTCGACCGGCAGTTTCAATTTGTCTCCAGGTTTTGGCGAGCCCGTGCACCCAACTTCAGGTGAAGCTTGACTTCTCTCAGCCTACCACCCACAGACGAACGTCCAGTGGAAGGGACAACCAAGTCTTGGGATGTTACCTTTCGCCATTTTGGTCTAGAGCACTCAATACGATTTGGTCCAACGTTCTTGCCATGTGCGGAGTTCCGTATAACTCCCTTTGAGTCCGAGTCCTGCGGGGCTCTCCCCCTTCTACATCGTGTATGGCGTGCATCCCCGCCCCTCCTCTCCCTCTGGCAACCTCCTCTGAGGTCCCACGGCGGACGCACTGGTGCAATAAATGAAGACCATCTGGTCCCAGACCCGTCGGTCAATGCTCCGCGCTTCCTAACTATGAAGACTCAAGCAGATAAAAAAGAACCCCTCCGTCTTCCCCCAGGTGACAAGTTGTGGCTCTCGGTCTAGATACGTCCGTCTAAAGATGCTTCACATAAAAAATTTAGACCCCGTTTTGTGGGACCCTTCGAGGTCAGCAGCCGCATCAACCCGTTTCATACAAACTCCGTCTCCCCTCCTACGATGAGAATACCCAATCGTTTCACGTCTTTGGAAACGCCCTGGTCCCTAATTTTTTTCCCCAGAAGGCCTTTCCTCCTCCGTCTGGTGCTGATGCGCCCAATGTCTTCAAGGTAAAGAAATTCTGGGCATGAGGAGAACTAGGGGAAAGCGATACGAGCGCATGTGAGTGTGATCTAGGGGGGGGAAGGGGTTTGGCCCCGAGGAGAGGTCCTGGGTAGCCGGAGGAGAATTTCTAACCTAAGCCTTATCCAGAGAATTTCTGCAATCCAGTAAGAGTGGGTGCCCAAAGGGGAGGGCCCAAGGGGGGGGAACTGTCACGGACGCTCCTGCACCACTGTCCCGGTCGCAGCCGCCCCGGCCCCCTGCTCCACGGAGCCCCGTCCACCCGTCCCTGCCGGCGTCCACTTACCCGCCACGCTCCTGTCAGCCTGTCGTCATGCTCCCGGCGCGTGGCTCACCCTAGGCGCTCGCCGCCCGGCTCTATGAGATTTTAAAGGCAGTGCGCCGGTAATTGGCTCATTGCCGGGCACTGCTCCTATTTAGGTCTGGCCTCTTCCTGCCAGCCCTCGACGATCCTTGGTGTATATTCCCTTGGTGAAAGTGTTCCAGAGCGTTCCTGTCTTGCCTTACCGTGACGACACTCTCTTATGTTTACTGTCTACGCACCTGCCGCCATGTCCTGACCTCCTGCCTGTCCCGACCACGAGCCTGCCTGCCGTTACTGTTACCTTCACCCTTGCCGCCACCGCATTCAATCCCCGCAGCGGTAGTGAACCTGATGGATACCCGCCGCAGAAGACCATCCCGCCTTTGCGCCGGGCTCTGGTGAATACAGGGTCCCACTTAGTTCCACTCCCTGGTGTGGGCTTAAGCCAAACGCCTGCTGTGTCCAGTGGACCCCCCCACCTCCAGACCGTACACAACCTAAGTCTGGAGTCCGCAGATGACAGCTTCCTTCACCCGCCTAGTGAGGAGGGCAGTCAACAGCATCATCATGACCTGGAAGAAGACCTGAACCAACAGGTTGGTGGCCAACTTGGAAAGCACTCTGCCACCCCAGTATAGAAGATCACGCTGGACTACTGGGCAGCCAAACCTGGATGTGTGGCCGCAACTGCCGAGTTTGACAAGTGGAGAAGCTGTCCTGCCCGGCCAGTAGTGTGGCATCATAGCGTGTGTTCATTGCAGTGGGGCCATCGATATCCCCAAGGAGAACCCGCTTGTCACGGGAAAAGTGGAACGTCTGACCTATGTCAAGATGAATCGGTGTGGATTGTCCAGGATTATTCCACACACCAATGCCTTAGGCGTCAGACTACATCACATGACGCCTCACCCAAACTGTGAGAAATGAGTCGGGTATCAAACTACCTGCTCAGCCACTATTTCTGATGCCCGCCACCCGCCTGATGCCTCACATCTGCTGACAGTTTCTCCATCTGCCACCACCATTCTTTACCCAGGGACTGGTATTGCCACCCACCTCCACACTCTGTCATTGTGCCACTTTTATGACCTTCATGCTGCTGCTGTTGTTGCTGTGCCATGAGATCCACACTGTGTCATTGTGTCACTCTCTGAACCACATGCTGTTTGCTCCTGCCCCACCGTCCCTCCACTCCTGTCATTGTGCCACTCTGTGGCTACTCCAGTTTTTGCCACCTCCAGAATGTCATTTGTGCCACTGTCTGACCACATTGCTGCTGCCCACCGACAACTTCACTCTCTGTCATTGTTCCACACTGTGGCCTACTACTGTTTTTGCCACCCCAGAATGTCATTGTGCCACTGTACTAGACCTCATGCTGCCGCGCCGTCACCTCACTCTCTTTCCATTGTTGCACTCTCTGGCCCTACTACTTGTATTGCCACCTCCAGATGGTCATTGTGCACTGTACGACCTAATGCTGCTGCTGTGGTGCAGCCGTGACCTACAAATGTGTCTTGTGCCCAATGTCTGACCTCATGCTTGTTGAGCGACCGTCGCCCACGACTCCTCCAGCGGGCGCCGTCGATCAGCTCTGCCCCGGATCCCCGGGACCGTGTGCGCCGCAGCCCCGGTGTCGGGCGGGGGGGCGCACTCGCCCTGGGGGCGGTCAGTACTTACCCGGCCGCGCTCCTGTGTCCTGCGTCTCCTGCTGCCCGGGTGCGCGCGCCCCCTGTGTTTTAAGGCGCACGCCCCCGGCTTGGGGAAAATTTAAAAGGGGGCATCCCCGGGTAATTGGGTAATTGCTGGGCACTGCCTCTTTTTCCCCCTGGGGCTTCCGCCCGCCCCTCCCGGGATCTTTAGTGCCTGCCTATCGAGAAAGGTTCCCCTATTGTCTTCCTGTCTAGGTCCGTCCCCTCGTTTCCTCTCTGCCCACGAATCCCCCCTCCCCTGACCGCCTCCCTGTCCACGCCCACAAACCATAGTCCCTGCCCTGCCCTTTCTGCCTCCCCGATACGACCTGCCTGGTTTTGCCCCACGCTTACTTCGGCGCCACCGAAAGCAAGTCCGTCAGGGGTAAGGGCCCTGGTAGACCCCCGCCCAGCAAGTCCATCCCCTTTGCGGCGGGTTTGGGTTAAACCGGGACCTACTTAGATTTTTTCCGGCGGGTTTAAAACCATCGTTGTGGGGGTCCGGGAAACCCATTCCGCGTCCGGCCCGTAACAGAAAGCCCGGCCATGGATCCCCCCAAAGGGTTCCCTGCCCGTGTGGGGCCCTTCTGCGTGGGACCCGCCCAGTTTCACAACGGGCCCAGCGGGGGCAACAGCGGGGATTTTTTACCCCTGGTGAAGTTGTCCCGCCCGCAGAAACCCTCCACCCCTCCTTTTGGCCCTCGGCATTCCACTGGGTCCTTGGGACCCAAGCCCGTTTGTTGCTGCTCCCCAATTTGACGGTGATCCCAAGCTCTGAGGGTTTCCCTCACCCGTGCCCCCATGCACATTGAGTTAAGGGGGGACCAATTCCTTCAAACGTTCCAGGTGGGTTTGTGGTCACCCTTTTGTGGGGGAAGGCCCTGGTGGGTACACCTTTAGGGGCGGGAAATCCTGTGACGGGGATCGCATCCCTTCCTTGCTAAATTTTCCCGCAGTGTCTTCGGGGCCAGCCCGGCTCCTGCAGGGGCACTCTTGACCTATGCCAGGGAAATTCGTCGGGAGTAGCAGTACAGTTTCGCACCGGGCATGGTTGTCCTGGTTTGACGCCCCCTTGCGCGCCCCTTTAAAAAAGGGCCCTTTCCCAGATTAAAGGAGCCCTTCCCGCAAGAGATTTGACCCTTTTTTAAGCGAATTAACCCAAAGGCCACTCGATTGACGTGCGCTTGCGAGAGGCAAGAAAAGGCCCGCCAAAGTCGACCTGGCGCGCCCCGCCGTCTCCCACGCCTGGTCGGTGTTCCCAGGGGCCCCCCTGGGGGTTCCCTACCATCTGGGGGAAACCCCTGAGGTGGAAAGTCCACATTTCTGAGCAGAATTACCCTGGGCGTGACAAAAGCTTTGTCTGTACTGCCCCAGCCTTTTTTCGGAGGAGCTGTCTGCTTCGCCCCCAAATCCGGGAAACCCCGCCCCTGGCTATGTTGGGGGGGACCCCCCCCAGGTGGAATCTTCCTCCCCACCTGACTATCCCGGTGGAGTCAGGACTGCTCGGGTTTGTATTCCAGGCCCCGGGGTTTTGGTTCCCGGTTTCCCCGCGGGAACTTTTTCCACGCCCCCCTTGTATCCTGTTACCAGCTTCTAGGTTTTTGGGGAAAAACCCGTTGGGAACCCCCCGACAGGGGACTGTTTGGGGGCCCCACCGGTACGGACCAGCGGGACCCCCCACTGGGCGCCCGAAAAGGAAAAGTCCCTTACGAGCTCGGTCTTCCCTCGGTCTGGGGGCCCCCGGGGTGCGCGCCATGCCCCTAGCTTAATTGGAGACAGGCAGGTCGTGGCTGGGGCCTACGCGGATTTTTGCGGTGGCACCCGCCGGTGCGCTCCTTTCCCTTTCCCCAACGTCCCCAGGCCTTTTGCCGGGTTTGCCTGGGAATACCGGGATTAGCGGAGTCTTCTCGGGAAGCGGCCGAGGCCTTCCCCCTCTCCCCCCCTAGCTGCCCTATCGTCTATGCCAGGAGCCAGTCCCCCTAGGGCAGGGTTTTTACCCCTGTCGGTACCGGAGACCGGGCCATGTGCTTACATTGGGGGAAAAACCTGCAAAAGGGCTTTTACGCAAATCCTCCCCCCCCGGCGGGGGGCGGTTTTTTCTTGTGCAGAGAAAATGGCTCTTTTACGGCCTGTATCGACTACGGGGCCTTAAAAAAAAATAAGGTGAAAAACCGTATCCCTTGCCGCTGATACGGAACTGTTCGACCGGCTTCGCGGAGCAAAGATTTTCCCCAAATTTTGACCTGCGGGGGCCAAAATACCCCAATTCGAGAGGGGGAGAGGGGAAGACTGCTTTTAACCCAACGGGTGGCACTTTGAAAACTTTCAGCCTTCGGTTGTGAAATGCCCCAGAGTTTCCAAGAATTTGTGAACAAATTTTTCCCGGGGATCCCCTTTTACACGTGTGTCGTGGTTACCTAGACATTCTGTATTCTCTGCCGTGTGGAGACTCATGCCTATGTCCGCCTGGTTTGGAGCGGCTACGGGGCCAACCACCTCTACCAAATTAGAAAATGTTCTTCCCCAACCCCCTCCGTTCCCTTTGGTTTCGTCATTTTCGGACGCGGGTTACAGATGGGTCCTGCCAATTGTCGGGTGTCTTGCAGTGGCCCCGGGCCGGGTGGGGGGCCCCCCTGTTACAAGCTTCCCCGGGGTTCTCAAATTATTTTTTCAGTTTATCCCGCATTTTTTACCTTGGTGGGACCTATCATTCATTCCCCAAGAAGAACTCCAACCTAGGCAGTGGCCCCCCAGAGGCCCAAAAGGCATTTGCCAACTTTTGGCAGCCTTCGCCTCTGCGCCCCTCCCCGACCAGACTGATTCCCAGAAGCCTTCTTTCGGAGGTGGTCCTCCCCGGGCGGGCGGCAATTCTTAGCAAAGGGCCAAAGGCAAAATGGGGCACCTTGCTTTCTTCCAAAATTTTCCCTGCGGGGAAGAAATTTTACCATCGGGACCGGGGTTTGGGCTATGTAGGAGAAGGTGGCGTTATCTTTTGGAAGGGGCCGCTACCCATACCTTTTTCTCGACCATAAAAAACTTTAATACCTCCATGGCCCCAAAGCCCAACCCACGCAAAACCGGTGGTCCTGTTTTTCTCGCGCTTCAAATTTTCCCGATACATTTTGGCCCCAGAGAGAAAGTCGGGCCGAGCGCTTCCCTGTCTCCCTGGTTGGGTGGGAGGGCACCCCCAGCATATAAAATTCCCCCGAACGCCCGATCTCGGTGCCCAAAATGATCTGCGAAAAGGGTTTCCCCCAGGGAAGACTTGTCCCTCCTGCGCTCCGCAGGAAATTTTGAAAAGGGGGCACTGTTCTCTTTTGGCTGGTCACCAGGAGCCGAATCCTTCCCCCTAATCCCGTTTTTCTGGTGGCAAGAGCTTCTAGGGACATCAAGGATTTTGTGAAGTCCCGCGTTACTTGTGCTGTAACAAGACTCTCGCCACAACCCCCCGGGTTTTATCCGCCTCTGCCCCTCCTGGGGCCCCTTGGACTCATGTGGCAAAAGGATTTTGTCACCGATCTGCCCCCCTCTTCGGGCAACACGGTCATCTGGGTGGGGCGGACCTTTTTCGAAGATGGCCCTTTTCCCGTTGCCCGGGTGCCCTCTGCCCCCCATTGGCACCAGTTTTTTCTCCACTCTTCCACTCACGGGCTTCCGCAGACTTTTTCTCGGACGGGGGGCCCAAATTTTGTCAGGTTTGCGGCCCCCTGCTCTCGGTTGCAGTGGAACTCGATTTCTCTTCCGCCTACAACGCAGTTAACGGCCCGTGGGGAGGATCAATCAGTTCCTGGGGGGGGTATTTACGAATTTTGTCTCGGGTGACAGGATGACTGGGCCAGCTTGCTTCTTTGGGCGGATTTTCCCAAACTCCCCGGGGGGTCGGAAACCATGGTACTCCCATTTTACATCGCATGGCCAGCATCCCCCCCTCCAAACCATTGTCTCCCATCAAATGCCGGCAGCGGGCTTTTGCCCCGAATGGGGTCCATTTGGAAACAGACCGCCAGTCTCTGCAGCATGCATCCCCCGATGAAGGTCCAAGCGGACAAGAATAGAAACCCTCCCCCCTGTTTCGCTGGGGACAAAGGGTTTGGTATCGGCGATATATCTGGGTGAAGATCCCCCCGTACAAATTGGGGCCCCGGTTAAAACATTTGAAGTCCCGCATAACCCGGGGCCTACAAATCCGGCTCCCACCCACAATGCTATTCCCAACTCTTCCAGCTCCTTTTTGAAGCCCGTGGGCCCGAACCCTTTTTTTCCCCGAGGATCAAGCCTCCTCTTTTGAAAACGGAGGCCGCCAACATTTCACTGAATGAGTCCCAGAATGAAAACCCTCAAGGGAAGGCGGTATTCCCGATTGACGGGAAAGGGGTTTGGTCTGAGGAGAGATGGGAGCGGGGGAAACTTTTTTGACGTGGTTGCTGCAGAGATTCCCCCAGGCCAGGAAGAAGGGGGGGCTAAGGGGGGGGGGGGTACTGTTGCGACCGGGCCGCGACTCCCCCTGCGGGCGCCCCGCAGCTCTGCCCGGTCCCGGGAGAGTGCCCCAATCCCCCGGGGGTCGGGCAGCGGGGGACTCGCCCTCCGGGGTCGTTCTTTCCCGGCCCCGTTGTGTCCCGCGTTCTGCTGTCCCGGTGCGCGGTCCTGGATCTAAGGTGCGGCCGGGTCTGTAGATTAAAGGGGCTGGCCGGGTCTTTGTGCCTTGCCCATCGAGAAAGGGTTCCTTTTTTCTCTCCGATTACCGTGTACCAACCCCCGCTTCCGTTCTTGACCACGAATCTCTGCCCTCCCTGCCGCCTGCCGTCCAGACTACGAACCATAGCTGCCTGCCCTGACCTTTGCCTGACCCCGACTACGAGCCGGGCCTGACGATTTTGCACCACGCTAAAACTTGGGCCCTGCCACCGCAAGCAAGTCACGTCAGGGGTAATGACCTGGTAGAATAACGCATCAGCAAGTCCACCCGTTTTGCGGCGGGCTCTGGTGAAAACCGGGACCTACTTAGATTCCGTTCCCTGGCGTGGCTTACACCATCACTTGTGGTGGTCCAGTGGATCCACTTCCGCATCCAGAACCGTAACAATGCTGCTGCTGTGGCTGCTGCCGTGACCTACACACTGTGTCATTGTGCCACTCTGTGGCCTACCCCTTTTTTTTGCCACCTCCAGAATGTCATTGTGCCACTGCCTGACCTCATGCTGCTGCTGCTGTTGATGCCGTCAACTCCACACTCTGTCACTGATGTTGCCACCTGAGCCCACAGCTTGTTTTTTTTCCAGCTGTCGCTGCCATGACTTTATCAGGCTACATTCCCCCTTCAGTTTATTGGTCAGTTTTTCCCTGTTAAGTGCCCAGGGAATTTTATAGTGAAGCGATTCTAAGAGTGGCGGCAGTGATGTGCGTATCATACTAAAACACAGCATTGTTTGAAGACCAAACCAAGATCCCTCTACATATTTAAACATGGCACAACATTCTACAGCACACTGCAGCCTCTGTGCAGCCTGGAAATAGCTGTTTTTTAACGTGATTCGTCCCGAAGTAATTCGGACCGAAATTCGGCAATGTGACCGAACCGAATTTTTGAGAAATTCGCCCATCTCTAGTCATTGTCCATTTGGAAGACTCATTTCCACCAAAAGATTTGACTTCCTGGATGATGGCTTGATATGTTGCTTCAGTTTTGCCACATAATCTTTTTTCCTCGTGATGCCATCTATTTTGTGAATTGAACCAGTCCCTCCTGCAGCAAAACAACCCCACAACATGATGCTGCCACCCCCGTGTTTCACAGTGGGAAGGTGTTCTTAGGCTTTCAAGCTTCTCCCTTTTTCCTTCAACCGTAACGATGGTCATTATGGCCAAACAGTTCAATTTTAATTTCGTCAGACCACAGTACATGTCTCCAGAAATGTAGGTCTTTGTTACTGTGTGCATTTGTAAACATTAATCTGGATTTTCTATGTTTCTTTTGGAGTAATGGTTTCTTCCTGGCAGAGCGGCCTTTCAGCCCATGTTGATACAATACTCGTTTCACTGTGGATAATCTTACCAGCTTCCACCAGCATCTTCACAAGGTCTTTTGCTTTTGGGTTGATATGCACATGTCGGACCCAAGTAAGTTCATCTCTGAGACACAGAAGCTATCTCCTTCCTGAGCAGTATGATGGCTGAACATTCTCATCTTGTTTGTCCTTGCATTTGATTGTTTGTACAGATGAACGAGGCACCTTCAGGTATCTGAAATTTGCACCCAAGGATGAACCAGACTTGTGCAAGTCCACAATTCTCTTCCTGATATCTTGGCTGATTTCTTTAGGCTTTTCCATGATGTTAACCACAGAAGCAGTGTATTTCTGGTGTGCTTTAAAATACATCCACAGCTGTGTCTCTAATTAACTCAGATGTTGCCAATAAAATCAGAAGCTTTCAAAGACTTGACATCATCATATGGGCGGTCCCAAATTGTTTAAAGGCAGAGTAATCCCAGTGTATGGACCTTCTGACTTTGCAGAAAGTAATAAAAATGCCTCATTATTCTGGCATTTGGCAAATATAAATAATTTTGGCTCCTAACTGACCTAAAACGGGGAAGGTTGATTCTGATTTCATGTCAGAGAGTGAGAAAAACCTGCAGATGGGGCTTTTATATAGTGTATGGAAACTTCTGCTTCAACTGTAGCTTCAGTCCATGTCTGTTCACAGAACATGGCAATTATATTTTTAAGATAAAATAACAACAATCAACTTTACCATGTACAAAAGGATGAAAAGCTGTATGGAATGACTGCTTGATTCCTAAATCTGCCATAACAAACTCCATTACCTGTCTAGAAAAGTGTGTACCTTGGTCACAACGAGTTTTTCCAGTTACTACAAATCCACAGATGATTTCTAAGAATAATTTTGTAGCCATAGTTTAAAGGGATGTTCTCACCACGTTGTTTCACAGAGACACAGCCAGCTTCATGCTCACACTTCCTGGTCAGGTTTTAGGTGATTCTATCAGCTCTGC
Source organism: Phyllomedusa bahiana (assembly GCA_025379985.1). Taxonomy (NCBI): domain Eukaryota; kingdom Metazoa; phylum Chordata; class Amphibia; order Anura; family Hylidae; genus Phyllomedusa; species Phyllomedusa bahiana. Next base: position 68,006 of record JAODAL010014373.1, on the reverse strand, counting down.
TATAACTGTTACAGTAACATGAGTGCAGGAGGTTTGTAATCTGTAGTGCACAAGGCTACAGAGCTCTAAAGGTTAAAACTTGTCATTAACTTAGATACACAAACTGCTGTGCTACAGTTTAGACTCAGCAGGGAGTGACTCACTAGGGTCAAAATGACTGACGGAAGGTTGGAGAAATTAGATAAGAGAAAACAAGGAAAGGTGGTCAGTAACCTAGAGAAACTTGTGTGCACTAGCAGTAGATAAAATCTCCATCTTCTGAACAAAGCAAAATCAGAACAGCAATGTATTTGGTAATAGTCTTCATTTACATTTCTTTACATGTTAAAAGCCTCTTTAAGAAAACCTCTTTAAGCTATTGCTCTCTTGACTGGACATTCCTCCACCTACCTAGAGAACACATTCACACATATACAAGTACATGCTTCTACAGTTCACACCTTGTTATCTGTAGGAATTCAATCTCTGGCATGGATACAAGACTTATGGCAAAAGCATTTCAGCACCAGGTTTTACAGCCTTAAGCTTTAGAGTTGTCAGACAGGATTGACAATAAGAGGAAGCATAACGATAACCCTATGTTAATTCAATCACCCCTCGAGGGAATGAGGTACTGGGACAAAACACATGATAAGGTAATTAGAATGCACTTTCCCAGACACAGTGATACCAAAAATGTAAATTTTTTGTTGACTTTTTTTTAATAATAGGAAAAGTGTTTTTTCATATAGTTTCTTTTTATTTTTTAATGTTATTTTCTTGCAGAACTTTTTAGTCCCAATAGGGACCTGTGATCACTTTACCTCTTGTACTATATACCGCAGTACTGATGTTCTGCAGCATATCAGGATTCAAAAACCTCCTATTATATCCTGCCTATGGCAGGATGTAATAGAAGTATAAACATGACAATAATGGAAGCCTTTGACAGGCCTCAGGCTGCCATGGCAACCGAATTGAACCCCACAATTGCATTGCAGGGGGTCTTATGGATCACAGCCCCATATACTAATCATTTAGATGCTGCGGTCATGTACTGTCAAGTTGGTAATTTAAGGAAAAAAAACATCAAAAGTCTGTTTCATCATTACATTCTTATTAAGCTCATCAGATAGTTTGTTAAACTGCTTTTACTGCTATACATCCCTATCGAACTATCAGATATCTCTCACACAGCTTTCCTTGAGACAGATGCGGTGTCTGCTAGAAGCCAGAGATTCAAGGCCTTCCTCCTCCCCCCAGATGATACAGAGGAGCGTTTGGGAATGTGTCATATCAGCTAATGCTTCATGCGTACATGCAAATTATAACTTGTCTCTTAGCAACCACCAATTAACCAATCATGTAGTGATAGAATAGTCATGTGATTAAAAAGTTCTATTGGAATTTAATTTACTGTGATTAAACTTCAGATTTCATGTCCCAGCCAAAGCGTGTGGGTCATATTTCTCGAGCTCCGGCTGTCAGCAGCAATAATAATAATATAATTCGGAGGAGGCATTTAATTGGATAAAGGAGTGGAACAAAGATAATTTCCACACCTGATTTAATCATCTTGACAGTGGTGCTGTGCTCCTAAACGCCCGAGGACCATCCGGAGGGGGGCTGACGCCTTACCGTCAACAGGACAATCGCTGGACTGTCTGAACTTGGAGCCTGATCAACTCATAAAGTGTAAGTTCGCTGGGTTTTTTATAAATCCGTGACTTATCCCTTCAGACAGTCTAGTGAGAATCTGGTTGCTGGTTGTCGCCTCCCTTAGGAGACCTGTGTAAGCGTTCAGGTGTGCCTCCAGGGTGTGCTCTGGTACATGTATGCGTATCATATGCATATACCTTTTAAACGCTACCAATTAATGCCTCTGCTTGTTGCTCTGTAAAGTATACGTGACTGGATAGTGTATTTTCCTTTCGGTATCATATTTCAGTGTAGGCCAGGAGCTGGGCTCCTGATGAAAAAAAAAAAAGAGCTATCAGGGATACAGTCCCTAAGAAGCGATCCGGTAGCCAAGCCGAAGCCTGTTATAAGTTATATACAGTTATATACAGATACAGTTATATACATATATAGTTAGAGACACATGATCTGAGATCTGAGTTTCTGATAAGCCTGTTTTAGACAGAGGATCTGCATTACTAAGAGAACTGGTTAAAGAATAGCCAAAAGCCTGTTATAGTTATATAGACAGAAGATCTAGGTTTCTGATAAGCCTGTTATAGACAGATGTTATAGACAGATAATCTGACTTTTTGAGAAAACCTGCTGACGAGCAGAAGACAGTAGTGTTAGGTATGTTCGGGGCTTAATATCAAAATACACGTGTGTTCTGTTTTACTTAGGTAAAAAACTGCATTCAGGGTTAATTTTATATTCAAGCTACATCACTTGTTATCTTTCACACTGAAATTCTGGCAGAGTGTATAATCTTGGCTTCGATTCAAAGCATCTGTTAGGGGGGGTCATAGTTGATAGCTGCTGGCACATTTTCTCCCCTCGGCTCTATGGCGTACTGAAAAATTATAGCGCTCAGTCAAAAGGTGCAGTCGAGTAGTTTGATCGATGAGAAAAATAGTAAAATATATATATGAGACTTGAGAGAAAAAGTTAATGAAACTCTCTGTATAATGAGCATAAATCACCGAGATTACAAGCTAGCATGTGGGAGACAGCGCTGAAAGAAAATAACGATGTCTTGGCAAAGCATAATTACATTGAAAAACTTAATGAAAAAAAAAATAAAAAAGGATTTGAAAAATGTATGTAAAAGGGGGTGTGCTGCCGCCTTTCCAAGAGGGGCGATTTTCCCAATGTTGGGGAATTTGTCGTAAAATTTTCCATTAAAAATGAAGGGGGGGCGTGGGATTGTGGGGGGGAAACGTAAAACCCAACTGATCCCACCTTGTATTCCCTAATTTCCTTTGCCCCCCCCCAGTATTTTTCCTCAGCCCCGGCCCAAAAAACCCCCCTTTATTTCCTGTAGTTTTTTTTTTTTTTTTTTTTTTTAAAAACCAAGTTTTTTAAGGAAAAATTGATAAAGAGGATAAAAGGGGGTACAAAAAAAGGGAAAAAAGGTGGGGGGAAAAGGGGGGTAACAATTGCTAAAAAAAGGGCCCCAAATTTAAAACACAAAAAAAAAACACCCAAAACCCTAAGGAAAGGACTTGTCATGGTCAAAAAAATCAAATTTTTACATTTCGCAATCGGGCTATAGTGTTTTCGCATCCTGTTTCTAGCATATTGCACGGGAGCAAAAAAATATGGGAAAGTTGGGGGAAAGAAACCCCTTCTGTAAGAAGAAATACACTCCAGGTAAGCAATTTACAGTTATTTGGAATGTTTAGAGATTGTCCTGTTTTTCCCCATCTTTCCCCTGGTTTTAAAGAAAAAACACTGGGGGGGAATCAAAAGAGATGTCTCACATTGAAGGGGAAAATTAACCCTGTCTATTATTTTGAGAGTTTAGGGGGTTGTGTGGTTTTTCCAAATTTTATTCCCTATTGCTATTTTCCTTTTTAGCTATGGGGAATATGTGGAGTATTGTTCTTAAATAACTAGGAAAGTTATCTAGCGTTAAATTAGGACCGCTATAGCAGGAGTTATTTGGATTTTGAAGATAAAAACTACCCCAGAAATTTAGTTTTTAATTGGGGTCCAAATTTGGTTGGATAAACTGGGAAACCCTCCCCACAATGAAGTAAATTTACCTCCCTTTGGGCCAAACAGTTCCCCCAACATAATTTGGGAGGGGCATTGGAAAAATTTTTGCCCCCCACCCGTGTAGGGGGGAGGTACCAGCGCAGAAATTTTTTTTTTCACCCAAATTTTTCCAGTTTGGTTTGTGCTTCTAAGTTTTTGGTAACTGATGGGGAGACGCTTTTAAAACCAAAATTCCCCGCGAGAAAAAACCCAGGTTAGTTTTTTTCCCCTTTTTTACCTTATAATGAGGTTTTTACCTCTGATTTGTTATTGTCAGTGTTTTTTAGGTTATAGGGAGTCCTTTACTAGCCCCTTTTTTTGGGCCAGTTAAAAAGTTTTGGATTGGGAGATAATCAAGGTTGGGGTTTTGGGGCCAGGTCCAAGTTTGGAGCGGTCCCTGTTTTAAAAAGAAAATTGGGTGGGAAAACGGGCCCTTGGGAACCCCAAAAGGGTTGAGCTTAGTTCTAAAAAAGATCTAAGATTTTTTTTCCCCAAAATAGTCTCCCCCCAAAAAGTTATTCCTGTCGTTGCCAGTTAGACAACGGCAATGTAGGTATCCCTCCCCCCCAGGACAGAAAAAAAGGGCAGGTTTTTTTTGGGTTAGAATGCACCCAACGTTTGGGACTACGTTTTAACCCAAGGTTTTGACTGCATGCTCAAAGGGGGAAAGTAAGGGGCAACTGAGGGGGCTTAACGCCCAAAAATTGTGGGTTGTAGGTTACCCTTTCACCAAAGGGGGTTTTGAGTGTTTCTTTTCCCCTTTTGAGCCCAAAAACTTGGCAATTGGGGAGGGCCCAATGGTAGACTATTGGTTCTAAAATTCCCTGGACTTTGTATGTTTAAAAAGTGGGGAAAACTGACATACCTCCTTTTTTTTAATTTGGTTTATTAAAAGATACTGTTTTTTAAAAATTCCTCGGCTTTTTGCCCCCCCAAAAAAAAATTTCCCAATATTTGAGCCCGTAATTTGTTAAAAAAATTTAAAAGGGAAAAAAAGGAAGGGGAGAGCCCTAGTGATTTTATAAGAATTTAGGTAGAAAAAAGCTTTTTATTTAATTTTAAAATTTTTGTACCCCCAGGTTTGTGGAAGTTTTTCCCTCCCTTTGATTTCCGTTGTAAGGGCTGAAAAAAAGATCATTTAGATTTTTGAAATTTATTTATTTTCTATAGATTTTGTGTTTTTTAATTCCTAGATAGGAAAAGTGGTCTTGGCCATAAAAAAGAAAAAGGGGGAGAGAGATTTTCCTTAGTTTAAAGGCGAACGTTCACGGGAAAGGGATTATGATTTGGTTTCGTTTAGTTGTAGTGGGGATATCAATGAATATTCGTTTAGAATGTCCTTTAAATTTTAGGGATTGGGGTTTCTGGTTGGCGTGCACAGGGATTAAGATATCATCGGCAAAAATTAAATTGATTTGTGTTCCATGTTAAACACTTTAACACCTAAAATTCTCTTGAGAGGATCTGTTTGCGTTCTCCCGGGTTTTCCACAAAAAAAGAACTAGATTAAAGGCGATAATGGACACCCCTTTTCTAGTACCATTGGGCTATTGGAATAGGACGTGAGAGGAAAAAAGATGTAAAAAATCTTGCTAAAGGAATAAAATTTTAATGCCACCACAGCGTGTAAAAAATTTGCCCAGAAAAAACCCAAAAAATTTGGGTCAATACCTCTCTTAGATAAAGCCATTTTGAGCCTATAAAAGGTTTTTTTCAGCTTCTAAAGAAAAAAAAAAGGTAGGATTCTTTGTGTGGAGGTCATTTGTATCACATTCAGACCCCCCTGTTTCCATCTCTTTTTTGGCGAGCTTTAACAAAGCGCACTGATCCTTTCTAATAAAGGGGGGGCGGGAAAATTGTTTAATCAAAAGGGCCCAAAAATTTTTGGGTTTAAAAACTTTATATCTTTGTTTAGAAATTGATATTGGGCCCGATAGTTAGTCACTGTTTGGAAAATTTCCCCGGGGGTTTGGGAAATTTGTAGATATCAATGGGGGGTTTAGCAATTCACCGGTGTTTTTACCCTTGGCCCATAAAGTTTGGAAAAGCCCCTGTGAGTTGGGGAGAAAAGGTGGCGCAAATATTTTTATAATACCCCTTTGGTGAGTATCTGGACCGGGGCTTTATTAAATTTGGAGTTTGGATAAAGGGGTTTTCCCAATTTCTTAAAGTGAAAAATGGTTTTTAAGATCCTCAAAATTTTCAGTGGGTTAAAGGGGTTGGAATTTTAAATTTTTTGGGGGAAAAAGGCTAAAATTTTTCAGGAGCAAAATTATGGGAAGGTATGTGGATTATTTTTAAATTATTAAAAAAGATCCGTGAATTTGTCAGCGAATGAATTGGGCAATATCTTGGGGGTATAGCCTTTTTCTGGGGGGAAATTTCTGCAATGAAGAATTTTGCCCCTTGCTTGGTATTTTTTTAACCGATTTTGCCGGGGAGTTTTTTAGGTCTATCTCCTTGTAGAAAAAAATTTTTCCCATTTAAAATTTGGGGCCAACTGGAATTTTTTTATTTGTTTAATTTAAAGGGGTTTCCTTAAAGGGGGAATTCTAAAAAATTTAAAAGGAGTTCTTTGTTCTTGGGGTTTGGGGACCCTTTTTTAAAGGGTTTTTATCTGTTTTTTTAAAATTTTATCTAGAGGGGTTTCGTATTTCAGCTTCTCTTTTTTTTTTTCTCGGGCCCAGTAATTTGTTTCAGACCCCCCTAAGGGACTGTTTTTGGGGGGCGCTCCACAGGCTTTTCGGGGGAAAGGGAAAGCACTAGGGGGAATTTTTTATTAAAAAGTATTCTGTAAAAACCCGATTGTAGCTCTTTCATTACGTTTGGGGTTTTTAGTAAATAGTGGTTAATACGCCCCGGCATTTGGGGGGGGGTGGGGTGATATTTTCTTTTAGTGTAAGGATTTCTGGGGCGTGTTTAGACCCCCGTAATTTGACCGTCTCCCCTGGCATGACGAAGGCAGGGTTTTGTCTGCAGAAAAAAAAAAAATTTGATTCTTTAATGGGTTTTTTTTTGAGGCAGAATAAATGAGTAGTTTAAAACTTGAAAGGGGGTTTTTGATATCTCCATGGATGTGTTGGTTTTTCCCCCCCATACAAAATTTTTTTTGTTTGGAAACTATGGGGGCAACCAGATGACCTTCCAGTTTGTTTGGGCTATGGACATTTGGGAAAACTCCGCACATAATCAAAATGGCCAGCAGCCCATTTGTTTTTCTTTCCCTTTTGGGTTTTTGAGATTTAAAAAATAAATTTGTTTCGTTTTTAGGGGCATAAAAATTTTAAATAAGTGATGGGATATTATTTATTTCCAAACGAGAATTATAAATCTACCTTTTGGGTTTAAAAAAAAGGGGAAATTTTGATTTTTGAAAACTACTGTGTCCCCTTTAAATTTGAATTGCGACGCCAGCCCTTTTTGACCGAGATGGGCGAGAAAATAGCATGAGGGGGGTTTATGTTTTAGTTTTATAGGTTTTCCCTTTCTTGAGATGGGGCTCTTTTGGGTACAGGGGTATGTTTACTTTTGGATTTTAAAAGATCTCCCAAAAATAGGACTCTTATATGGGGGGTTAAGACCATTGGTGTTAAAAGGGCCCTTATTTTAAAATCCCCTGGTCGGCCCAAAAAAAGGGGTGGGTTTGGGTGGGTTAGCCTAGAACTGGGATTCAAGGTAAAAAATCCCTTTTGGGGGTGTAAGCAGGGGTTTTAGGGTGATGCTTTGGGGACCATGACCAAAAAATTTAAACGACGAGACAAGATTTTAAAATCAAAAAACATTGGGGAGGAAACAAAAAATCATTTGACAAAAAAACTTCCCGCCCTGGGGAAGAGGGAGGATTTGGGGGAAGTCATAGCCAAAAAAAAAGAGGGGGGAAAGTGAAAAATTAAAAAATTCATTACGGATTTGGGGTCTCGAGGGTAGTCCGAGAGGGATATAAGAAGAGACTGCCCAAAGGGTTGATCAATCGTTGGGTTGCGGCTAGATTTTTCGGAAGTTTTTCCGACCAGATTGGTTTTTGATGGCCTCTGGGGGTTTTTTTCTCTTTTTTAGTCAAAGGAGAAGTTGGGCCGGGGTTTAAAAAAGGGGGATCCCAAGGGGGGGCGAGGGAAAATCTTTTGGGAGCCCGGGCGGGGGGGAAAAAAATCAGTGTGGGGGTTGTCCTTGGTGTTTTTGAGCTTCACTGGGAAGCCCCAGGATAGTTGTATTGTTGTTCCCCGGGGAAAATCTGGTCACTGGAGCAAATTTTTTACGCTTTTAAAAATTGTCCCGGGAGATAGGTAGGGTAGATGGAGATAAATTTGAAACTTTAAAGGGAAATTTAGGGCCTGCGCGGATCCCCTTTTAGGAAGTTTTTTTTTGGGGCCGGGGGAAAAAGTGGATTCTTAGCAATAACATCCTTTGAGGCACCGCTGATGGTAGGGTCTGGGGTTTTGGGGGCGGTGAATTTTGGTTTTATGGCAAAATCGAGATCAATGCTTCCGGGGAGGACGGCAGCTATCTTTTTATGAGAAAAATTTTGGGAGGGGGACTTTGTTGGGGGGCCGATTCTGGGGGCACCCCCGTAGTCTGATGTTGTTCCTCCTAGATTTTCCCTTTGAGGTTAGGGGTTTGGCTGGGCCCGAGTTAACCTCATTTCCCAAAGGGGGAGAGGGTTTTCGTCCCAAAGAGCGAGTTGTGAGATTTTGGGAAACTCTGCCATTTTTTTTTTTAACGTGGCGGTTCTGGGACCCCGGGTTTTATGTGGCTCTAAAAAAATTTCCCCCCATTTGTTTGTTTTTTCTTTAGGGATTCGCGGAAGGGACGTAAAATGGATTAGTGGTTTTGTTCCGTAATGCCAGATGATCCTGAGTTTTCCCGGAGTCCCCTATTTCCCCTGACCCTGCCTAGAGGAGGCCGGGGGAGGAAGCTTTAGTTTTTGTGAGGGGGGTTCTTTGTTCCGGGGTGAGGTGTCGGGGTTATTAAAGGAAAATTTTGTGAGGGTTCTTGGGGGTTTTGGATTTTCGTTTTTAGGTTCCAAACCCCTTGGAATCGGGGAAAAATTTAGGAGGGGAGTTTCGGGGGGCCGGGGAAAAGGTTGAGGAGATGGGGGTTTGGGTTTGGAAAATTGTGCCAGCAGTTTAAAAGTGTGAAACCCGATCGGGTAGACGTGAGTTCAGTGATTAGTTCAGATATGAATTTTCCTGAGGCTTAGTAGGTGAATTGTCTGGTTTTAGTGTTTGATTTTCGTTTTTTTGATGAAAAAAGCCCGTTTGTCTTTAGTACTAGGGGTAGAACCCCCCTAAATCGAGGTGAGGGGATGTTTTTCCCCCTATAAGGCGGCTTAAAGCAACACTTTCCAGCCACTGCTTATTTTGGGCAAAATTTGATAAAACTGTTGGAAAGGGGGAAAAGGGGAGTGGGGGGTCTTCTGTAAGGTCGGGGTGACCGGCCTCGGCGCCAAATTAGTTAACTTTGTATAGTGGGGTAGGGTGCACCACTTATAATGCAGGTTAGGTTGCACACAGCCAGCAGTTACGGTTAGCCTTAGTTGGGTAACGTCCATGAATGAAGATTCTGTGAAGCAAAGCTGTAAAGACCCTGATGGTAAGGCAGCAAGCGCTAGGCTGTAGTGTTTGACTTTTAGGTTACTGTAATATTTTCCAGCTGCTGTGATTTTATTCAGTTAAGTGTTTATAGAGAAAGGAAAGTTCTGTGCGGCTGAGCTGAAAATTCCGGGTTACTGTATAATAAGGTTTAAGTCATGAGGCGAGGTATTTTTCCTATGGCAAAAGGTTATTTTTGTAATGCCCTTTTAGCTGGGTTAAGTAGGCTGGTTAAAAAATCATGCAAAAAGGGATTGGCATTGAGGTGTATTTTCCCAGAAGGGTGGAGTTGCTAAGTTTCCTTTATTTACCCGGGTGAGAGTTGGGGAGTTGTGGGGAGAGGTATTTCACCTACAAAGCGGATTATTGTGGTATCATCCAGCGGCTATGTGTTAGTTTAGTTGAGGGATGTCATTAGGGAGAAACACTTCCACTGAGAAGTCAGGTCTGGAAGATAGTTTCTGTATAAACCCCTATGGCAAAAAAGAAAAACTTCTAAGCTGATAAGCGGAAATTCACCCCTGTAAGGGGTAAATTTTTGGTAGAACCAGGTGTTGTATGTAAATTTAGTAAAGGGGTTTCAGCCACAGAGGGTGGTCCCTTTGGGGCCCCGGCTGTTTTAGCCCCGTGTCTAGACCCGGGGAGCCCCTTTTTTTCTGTGAGGTAAGGTGAAGGGTTGATGAGGGTGGCTGTTTGGGGCCCAAAATTTTGCAGCCCTGTTTTAGAAAAAAGATGGATAATGTTCCCATAAGGGAATTAGCTGGGAGGGGACTAAAAAGTTAAAAAACAGGGGCAGACTGTAAAAAGTAGAATAGATCCCTTTTCATTTTTAAACTGCCCCCGGTAACGCGCGCGGGGAAACGGAGGGGGGACCTTTTTTCTTACCCCCCGCCGCCCTTAAAAACACGGCGCGGGCCGCGCGGGGATTTCAGGCGCTTTTTTATGCTCCTCCCCCCTGTTTGAGGGGGTTTTTTTGGCGGGCCACCTGTGGAGGGACTCTTTCGCGGTGAGTGTTCCCGTCTAATGTTAGTATCCCGGCCCCGGGAAAAGTCTAAAGAGGGGGGGACCGCGAAATTTCTCTGGCCCAAAGATGTGCTTAAAATGGCGGCGCCCGCCACTTTTTAAAGCAGGGTGGTGTGGATCGGGTCTGATGTTTTTGGGTTCGGGCTGCACTAGGCGCTCCTCTGACCCCCTCTGATCCCCCAGCAGCCCGGGCCCCTTTTGCAGGTTAGGAAAAAAGCGTTTTTGGGTTTTTATTTTAACCCGTTCAGTGACCCCTAAGGAGCTCTTCTCTTTTGGACCGACGCCATCCCAGGCCGGCCCAAAAACCCCTTCCTTTACCCTTTTTTTATGAAGTCCAAACTTTTCTTGAAACCCGGAAAGGCAAAACCCAAAGCCAGCCCTTTTTCCCCTTCCTTTTACCCATATTTGTAGCCCAAAGGAATCAAAAAAAAGGGAATTTCCCGGGTTTTTGAAGTTAAAACCGGCCATTTTGCTACACCAAAATTTCCCAACTCCCCCCCTCTCCCCTGAAATTTTCACTTGTTACTGCTAATGTAAACATTGATATGAAAATTTTTCCGTTTTGGTAATGCCCTTTTCCCGCAAAACCGGCAACAAACAACAAACACCGCCACCCGGGCCCCGCAACCCACTCTCCCTTTTGCTCACTGCTTTAGGCTTTTCTCCAACCCCCGTATTCTGATTTCCCAATGCAAACGGAGAGGAAGACGAGGGGGAGGACAAGTTGCCATTACCCCAAAAGATCCCGGACCCACATCTGCAACCCAAAAATTTAAAGGACCCGGGTTTTTTTCCTATTGCTCACAGCACAAGACTGCGGGCCTAGGGAGGAAACATTATCGGGAACCCCCAAACTGACTTTTTGGGGGATACCCCCACAGGCCCCACCCATCAAACCCCACAAAAACCCGTCCCGGGGAAAAAATACTGAAAACCCCAAAAAGGTGAATATCTGCCCCAAAAAAGGGTGAAATCCAAATCCCCCTGACTTTTTGTACTTTCATTACCTTTTTTTGGGGACAAAAAACACCACTCTTACCTTCATTGGGGGGGGTTTTTGTGTTTCCCTGGATACTACGGCAGTTGTCAACCCCTGCAAAAGGGCCCCATCCCGGGCATGGGTGGTGGCATTGCGGCCAAAAAATTTTTTCCAATACGGTGGTAGAGAGATACAGCAAGCCTGTGATGACTTCGGGATCAGGTTCTGGTGGTGTCCCTTTTTCCTGTGTCCACGTACTTGTCCTCGAGCAGGCAGATTAAACCCCTGTGATTACATTACCCCATGGTTTTGGGGCCCCGAAAAAAAATATAAAAACGAAACCCATAAAAATTTGGGTTTTTCACCTGGAAAACCTTTTATCATAACCTTTGAAGGGGCCCAACGAACAATTTTCCAATCACTGTCCATACCCCTTATTTTTCTGGAAATTCTTTGTGTTTAACCAATGGCATGTGAAAGGGGCCAAAACTAACGGGCATTACTTGACCCCAAAAAGGCAATTCCTCCAGTCCCTTTTAAAGGGAAATTATTTGGTTTTATAACAGACGCTTTTTGGGGCCAAAAAAAATAAAAGACAACATGGCTCCCCCTTTACTAAAAACCACAAAAACTCCCCAGGAAATTTCACCCAAAATACTCAGGATTAAAACCCTCATTTCCTTTGAAAACCCTAAAAACCCAAACATTCCCCTCCCCCACCAAACCCCAAAACTCAATCATGGATTTAAACCCCTTTTTTCCCAGCAACCACCCCTTCCACCATAAACCCCCTCAGCCACTGGATTTTTTTCTCTGGGGTTTTCTACCTTTTAACCCTACAGCGCCACCCAAAAATTTCTCCATGATAAACCCAAATTTAAATGTTTTTTTTAACCCCTCGAACAAGTCAATAATCTACTGACCCAAATGCCGCACTGAAAAAACCCCATGGCTTTTTAAAACCGTGGAATCAGCCAGATACAGAAGACATTTTCTCCCCCTTGGGAAAGATCTATCCCATGTTGCCAGCATCAAGGCGGGGGGATTATTTTTGGGCCCTTTATCAAAAAATTTTAACTACAAGAAGACACTGTTGGGCCCTTCAGTCTTACCATTGGGGGAGGTTTTGGTGGGCTTATTTTTTGGGCAAAAAGGAACGTTTGGGATGATTTCCTCAGTCAAATATATTCAATTTTTCTCAGAGTCCTACTGAACCCGGGGAAAGAAAAATTTATCACCGTTTCCCTCCCTTATTCCGGCCCATTTTTTTGACATGAAAAATTAAAGCCAAAAAACCCTCTTTTTCAAGGGAAATTTGTTATGGGTTTTTTAAAAAAACCCCAAATTTTGGGGTCTTTGAAAAAAAATCGAGCAAAAAAATGCAAGTTACCCGGGAAGTAAACCTTATCCCCTTGCAAAGGCACAGCTGATTATCCCCAAACATTTTAAAGAAGGGGTTTCAAAAGGTGCCCCTTTTTTAAAGGGCCCCCACGGGGCTCTATAGCTCAGCCCGGGCCCACCTTTATCTAAAATTTAAACCCAAAAGGCAAGTTTTCCCGGGGAAATAAACCTACAGACCCCTTTATCGAGATAAGGGTTTTCACGATTTTTCCCAGAGTGCACACCCGGGGCGGACGGGGCCGAACTCAAAAAAACTTTTTTCGGAAAACCGATCCGGAAAAATATGGGCCAGTGCCCCCAATAAAGCTCGTGACGAAAAAAGGAATTTTGTTTCCAATGGACAGAACTACCGAAAATTCCCCTTTCAAGATATAATAAAATTTAAACCTCAGTATAAATTTTTTTTGTTTTCAACCTCAGATTTTCCCAAACCCAAACACAACGCAGCCCTCAGCCCTACAATAATAACCATTCTTTGGGCCCCAATATACCAATTTTAAACCTTTGTCGGTAAAAAACAAGAAATATCCTCAAGAGGGGTCTTATCCCCCCTTTTCCCAAAAATCAAAAAACCCCCTCCTTTTCGCCCTCATAAAGGGGTTTCCCGGAAAACCCTATGTTTTACCTTTTTTCCCTAAATGCTTCAGAGAACCCCCAACTTTTTAGTTATTTAAACCCAAAGTTTTTGGACTGTAAAATTTTCCCAATTTTTAAAGGCCCCCAAATTTCCCTTTTTCCCTTGTAGATCAGGGGGCAGCCAGATGGGTTTCTGAAAAACGTCTGAATTCCACCGCCCGTCATTTTTTTCCCCCGGGACTCCCCATTTCTTGCTTTGAAGTGGTGAATGACCAACCCGGGGGGGAACTCGTTAAAACCTACCCCCCCCCCCCCAATTGGACTTCATGGGACTCCTGTTTGGACAACTTATTCTTCCAAACTTCCCCAACTAATTTTTTTGAACATCTTCTGCAAACGTGAATGCTACAAACAGATATGATTTTTGGGAAATTTATTTGGACTAAAATATCCAATTTCCCACTTTGAAGTTTTCAAGTTTCCCCTGAAATTCACATGTTTTATCCAATAAGCAATACCCCCCAAATTTTTTTGAACAATCCCTCCTGAATTTTTGGGGCCAAAAGGTCCTATGTTGTCAAAAACCCTTCCAGTCTCACCTGAAAATGTCTTCTTAAAAGAGGGTGCTACCCCCCCTCGCTTGCCTAAATTTTACCCCTTTTAAAAGCTGATCAGAACAATTTTTGGGAGTCAAAAATCAGAACATTCCTGGATAGTGGGGCACTCTTTCCACTGCTTTTTCCCCCTAAATACATTTCGGTTCCCTTTCACAAAAATTTTAACCCCTGGTAAAACCCCCAAAAAATCCCTTTTGGTTTTAAGGGACTCGGAGCATATTGCTGTCCGGATTTTTAAAAACCCTATGGCCCCCAAAGCTCATGTTTTTTCACCCAAAATCCCTTTTCAGCGCCTACTTCACATTTCTAGGGTTTTGTGCAATATTTTTTCCCAGGGGCCCCCTTTTTCACAAGGACTGTCAATCCCCTTTTTGTTTTTCACTTTATTGGAAAACTCACCCTACCGGGCGGGGGATGCTTTCAAAAAGGGCACAGAACTCCCCCAAACCAGTTGACTCAACCCCTGCGGGACAGGGTAGGGATATTTTTCTTGTGTGCCCCTGTTTTTAAAAAATTGGGTCAGTAAAGCTTTTGAGTTTATTCAACATTTGGCATCAACAATGCAAAGTCTCACAGCCCAAAATCCAAGGGTGTTTCTAAGAAAGTTGTATTCCTGGGACATTGCAAAACACGGGGGTCCCAAAACCCCTTTAAACCAAAGTCGGGGAAAAACGGGTTGGATGTTCTTTTCTTCCCGAAAAATTTTAAAAAAATTTTCAAGGATTCCTAGGCCTCGTCACTTACTGTCGTCAAGGGATACCCAAGCCCCCCAGTCTTATGCAATTTTTTATATGATTTTTTTCAAGGACCTTTATTTAAAAAATAAAACTCTCACTTGGGGCAAAGAGTGTTTTTAAACCCTGAAAAAAAAAAATTAAACCTACAAGCCCGGCTCTGGGAATCTCGGGCTACCACAGCCTTTTTAACGTCTTCCCCCATTTTTTAAGACCCATGGCCATGCTTACAAGGGGCTTGACACAAAAACCCTGGAGAGCGTATTTAGACCTCTTTTAAATTATTTTTTGAAATTAGGGTTCCCGTTTTCACGGGGCCCGTCCCCACTTGCAAACCATAAACATCATTTTTCTGAAAAAGTTTTTTGAAAAAAATTTAAGGGGCATAATTTTTGGCCATTCCCGGGCAAAAGTTTTGGCCATCATGATTAAACCTTTACTCAAATAAACAGCGCCATTCTGTAAACAATGCCAATTTTTTATGCCTGAAAAAAATAACTTTTTAAGAGATGTACTACTCTCAACCGAGCCACTCTGTTTCCCCTCTCAAGGGGGGAAAAAGAAGATGAAAAACCCGTCTACCACAATGAAACCAAAACGCCCCCCGGGGAACCTTTTATAACTGCTTGAACAAATGGAGGCCGAAACCTCCCATCTTTCCCACTGTCCCTACATCCCAAATTGGAGAACCCAGACTATTTCTTATAGGGATCCCGATAAGCGGAAAGATCAAGGACGGGGTTCCCTTTCAGGATTTTGCTGTGGTTTTTCCTTGCAAAAACCATGAAAGGTTTTTTTACCTTGAGAAAGCCAAACCCCCGGGAAAGGTGAAAATCTGGGCTTTTTAAAAAGAAGAATTTTTAAGCTCGCCAAAGAAAAAAGACCATGAACTTTTCACCGACCCCCCCCTACATGTACAGAGTTTGCCTAAGACTTTTTTTTTGGGAAAGAAGTGGGCCCCGCAAGGTTTCCAGGAAAAGCTGTGGAACCCTCCACAAGAAAAAGGAAACCATTCAGACTTGATGCATGCCCCCAATTGCCAGCTCAAAAGGGCCGTTTTTGAAAACTAAAGGACCATGGAAAATAGAGACAGGGGGAAGTAGAAGGACCTACAGAGGGAAACTTTGGGTGCAAAGGCCCCAGCCTCTTCCCCGAATTCGAGAAGGGAAAAGGAGGGGCTTTTATATGTGCGGGCCAGAGCCGAGAAGAAAGAAAGGGGAATGTGAGAAAAAAGAAGGAAAAGTTTAGGAGAAAGAAAAGGGGAATTTTGAGAAAAAGAAGGGGAAAAGTGAGAAGAAAAGAAGGGGGAAAAGTGAGAAGAAAGAAAGAGAATTTGAGAAGAAAGAAGGAAAGAAGAAGGGTTTTTGGGGAAAAAGAAAGAAGAAAAAAAAGAATAGAGAGGAAAAAAAGAAGAGAAAACCAAGGGCAAAATGATTGAATCCAGGTGTAAAAGTTGAGACAATCTCAAAAAAAAAAAAAAAACTCGGGAACAAGCCCCCAAGGAAAGGAAAAATTTTGGGGGGAATTGGGGGCAAGAACACCAAGATGGGTTTTAAGGAAAAAACAAAAGGGCTTGTTACCAAGGGCTTATATCCGCTGTAGTACAATGGGCCCCATAAATAAATACCTAAAAGAGGAACTAACCGTGATTTTCCAAACAACAAAATTTTTTAGCAAACAGAATCTTTATTTTCCCCTGGGGAAGTAGCCATGCTAAAGTTGTGAAATATGCAATACTTGTAACCCAGGAGGACTGATGCCAACACCAAGGTAGCATTTGGCTAAACACTATATCCTCTCCAGCGGATCCAGATTGAACACATTGAATTACCAGGGTGGAAAAATACAAGTATGTTCTAGTGGTGGTGGATATGTTCTCAGGATGGCCTGAAGCCTACCCAGTTCCCAAATATGACTGCCATAACCACCGTGAAGAAACTATTGACTGAATTGATATGCAGATTTGGGATCCCTGAGGTTATTAAATCTAACCAAGGACCTGCCGTCACTGCAGAAGTAACCAGAGACATTTGGAAACTAGTAGGAGCTGACCTTAGCCTGCACACCCCCTACCAACCCGAATTCAGCAGAAAAGTGGAAAGAATTAATAAAACATCTCTTCTCTGGCCCACTAACCACTGAGACATCATGCTGCACTGTGCTAACCACTGAGATATCATGCTGCACTGTGCTAACCACCGAGACATCATGCTGCACTGTGCTAACCACTGAGACATCATGCTGCACTGTGCTAACCACTGAGACACCATGCTGCACTGTGCTAACCACTGAGATATCATGCTGCACTGTGCTAACCAGAGAGCCACCATGCTGCTCTGTACTAACCACTGAGATATCATGCTGTACTGTGCTAACCACTGAGATATCATGCTGTACTGTGCTAACCACCGAGACATCATGCTGCACTGTGCTAACCACTGAGATATCATGCTGCACTGTGCTAACCACGGAGACATCATGCTGCACTGTGCTAACCCCCGAACATCATGCTGCATGTGCTCCCACCGAGACATCATGCTGCACTATGTTAACCACTGAGACAACATGCTGCACTGTGCTAACCACTGAGATATCATGCTGCACTGTGCTAACCACTGAGCAATTGTGCTGCATTGTGCTAACCACTGAGTTTTTGTGCAGCACTGTGCTAACCATTGAGATATCATGCTGCACTGTGCTAACCACTGAGACACCGTGCTGCACTGTGCTAACCACCGAGACATCATGCTGCACTGTGCTAACCACTGAGATATCATGCTGCACTGTGCTAACCACCGAGACATCATGCTGCACTGTGCTAACCACCGAGACATCATGCTGCACTGTGCTAACCACTGAGCAATTGTGCTGCACTGTGCTAACCACTGAGCAATTGTGCTGCACTGTGCTAACCACTGAGTTTTTGTGCAGCACTACCATTGAGACATCATGCTGCACTATACTAACCACTGAGCTTTTGTGGAGCACTGTGCTAACCACTGAGCCATTAAGGGCTGTTCACACAGCTTATTGTAGGGATGGATTGCAGCCGTATTGCGCGCCGTACTGCGCTGCAATATGGCTGGAATCCGTCCCAGCCATTACGGTAATACACAGTTCTCTTAGAGAACTATGGATTTCCTCTCTCCTACCCGGCGGGTGGGGAGAAAGTGACATGTTCATTATCCTGGCGGGATATGCGCCGTGGATAATGATAGTCTATGGGGCCGGGTAGCTGCACCCCCGCCCCGCTCCCGCCCCGCTCCCGCCCCTTACTCAAGCCGTAATTGTGGCCGAAATCCACCCCGCAATTACGGCTTGTATACTGCACTATGCTAACCACTGAGCCATCATACTGCACTGAGCTGCACCACGCTAACCACTGAGCCACCATTGTACTGTAATGGACTCGCTTCTCTCCTCCTCAATTCTGTGGTTCAGAATACGACAAGCTACAATTCCATTCAAAACATTTAGAAAGGCTACAAGAAAATACATTAAATAGTGCAAGAGACTCAAAATTGTAATCAATGACGCTGTCATCAGCGAAAATGGTTAAACGAGTCCATTTAAGCCCATTTGCACCTCTGATAAAGCTGTGAACCGGGCCTTAAACTGTGCTGTTTTATTTTTTTTTCTTTTGAGATGGAAAAACCCCACCTCAAGCAAAACATTTCCATAGACTCTAAGGCTGGGTGTTCACATTAACACCCACGTTAGCGGCCCCACCTATTGTGGGTGTTGCTTCGTGGTGGGCCGGGCTCCGACACGTGCAACTCGGCGTCCCGGAAGTTGGAGCAGCGCATGCGCGGCCGGATAGCGCATCGATCGGGACGTCCTTCACACAGGCGAGTTTGCTCTTACATGGTATATAATAACGTGTTACTCATAAGGCTTCTTTGCTACGACTAAGGGTTATGTGAAACCTGAAACGCGTCAGCGTCTGCAGCCACCATGTTTTGGCTTTGATGTCTCCACTTACTTTTTAACGAATAAAGGCGTCTATTTGCATTTCTACCGGAGTTGCTGGCCATAGTTCTATTTCATACGTTATTGGGACTGTTGCCTTCCAGAGTGCAGCCCGGACTACAACAGGAGTGGTGAGCTGGCGTGAGTGCTTTTTTTGCTTCCATTGGGTGTTCACATTGCATTATTGCAAGAGCATTTGTTGAAGGGGTGGTCTCACTACATTGATTCATCTCACTTGGTTTCATTTTGAATTCAGGGGCGTGTTTACTGGTTTCTACTAGACTGCAGTAAAAGCCAGGTCTGTAGCTATGTCAGGTGAGGATATTAGGTGTAGAATTATTTTTTTTCTACTCCTATTCAATTAGTTGTCTCTGTCCAAATTGGGTTAAAAGTTGGTCTCAGCTGAGAGCTTAAGAAATATACACCACACAGGTCTGTCTGGTATATAGATCTGTTTATTATCAAGAAGTTACAGCTTCATATATCTTTGATATGTGTCAAGAATCACATGATTGGCTAGTTGGCTGTTGCTAAGGCAGATTATAATTGAAACCACAGAGCAGGATTTGCATCTGTGCAGTGTAACTAGCAAGTGTCCTTGTACTCTTTCTGTATCATCCAAAAGAGGAATTTCTGAAGGCCTTTCCTTTAAGCTGTAAGCAGTGCTTGTGTTCCAGGGAAAGCAGTGTGGAAAATATCTGATGAACTCGATAAGGATGTAATAAAGAGTAGTTTAAACACAATACCTGGTGAGCTAAATAAGGATGTAATAATGGAACATATTATAATGTTTTCCATTAAATCATCAACTTGACAGCTATAGCAACCAGCGCTGCCAGCCTATCAGGAGAGACCAAACAGGTCTGTAGCTATAGCAACCAGTGCTGGCAGCCTATCAGGAGAGATCAAACAGGTCTGTAGCTATAGCGACCACAGGAGCTGATGCAGTCCATATAAGAGGGGCTATCTAGGAATAGGTAGGACACTGTTAATGGACATATATTGGAAAATGACTTGTTCTTGCAAGATCTTTAACATAAAAAGCAGCAATCCCTATAGTGATACAACCCCTTTAAATGCTGGTGGTTTCGTAATTAACTTTAGCTACTTTGCACTGAAGCAGGGCAGTTTCTGTGACCAGAAGGGGGACCCACTCACCTTAAGAGTTGGGGGAGGCGCAGTTATGGTGTGCACTGATACCGAATGCCGGTTGATTTTATATGTCAAGGCGGTGTCATCTATCTCTGCCTGACCATGCAGAGTTCGCAGTTGCACAATAACCGTGGAAGGGGAGAGACGGCTGTCAGCAGCAGAATTTTTTTTCCGGTTTCCTAGTACATTCAATGGTACGGTGAATGACCGAGATATTTTCCTGTAAAATTAAAGCCCTCATATGTCTATGTAGATGGAAAAATAAAAAAGTTATGGCTCTGGGAAGTCGGGGGAGGAATAAAACAGAGCTAAATTATTATGACCTGCTGTCAGTAAGCAGTTAGGGTATGTTCACACAGCGTGTTGGGTCCGTGTGAACATCCGCTTTTAGAGGCGTGTTTGGGTCCACCTAGACGGATCCAAGCACGTATTAAACAATGAGTAGTGTGATTTTATACTGCTCGCAATGTAAAACACGTATCGGCGTTCACGAGTGATCGCTGTTGCATGTTTAACTTGCGTCTGTCAGATCCGTTCCAACTTCCAAGAATTGTCACGTCAATTCTTGGAGCAAAAGACGCAGCCGGAGTCCTATTATAAATAATAGGGTGCAATCCTGCTGCATCCAACACAGCTGCATGTTGGATCTGTGTTGGATCCGATTGACGCTATGTTTTTGGATGCGATTTTTGGGTCCAGCATGGACCCGCAATCGTATCCAAAAACAGCGTGTGAACATATCCTTAGGGTATGTTCACATGGCGCAATTGCGGCGTGTACTGTGCGTGCTGCAATACACCGAGTGTTTTGGGATTTGCGCTGATCAGCGTGTATTCCCAAAGCACGGGCTGCTGGCCCCCTTGACATCCATTGTTTGCAGCTCGTAATCGCCAATTGCCATGTCACTTATCTCCCCGCGCGTACAGTACGATCATATTGTACCGGCGGGGGGGATGACGCGTAATCATTAGCTCTCTATGAGAGCTATGGATTACCCTAATTGCGGTGCGCATTTCGCCACGTATAACGCGCAATATGCGGCGAAATGCACGCAAAAATAAGACGTGAGAACATGGCCCTAACACTTATACTGTATAGTTAGTTATATGTGAATGGAGAATCTATAGTAGGGTGACTGGTCTGGATAAGGTTTCTATGATGAGTTTCAGTTGGTATAATCATGGGTTATCTGTCTTCCTAATTGGGGCGTATAAAGAAGGTTTAAATACCTAAAAAAACAAGTTTTGCCATATGATACAATAGTGACGACTCGTCGGCGTGTCTCTACTGTATAATTTGCCTTTAGGGTTATATGACCTTATCAGGATTTCCACACAAACACAGAAATGTTCAATGCGCCAAAAGAGGTTTAACTGATCACAGGAGAGATGTGCTAGTATCTCCTCATTGTGGGAGAGTGGGCGTCTGGGCTCCAAGAAGGTATATAAAGATTCAGGCTTGGGTGACTGGGAGAGAGCTCTTGAAGGGACAGCTGGAGGAAACCATACACGGTCCAGGAGGAGCTTGGTAGCTATACTTGCTTGAATCCTTGTTTTTTATGTTTGGCATTGAGTTTCGTTCTGTCTCATAGTTGAAGTGTTTTTTTGGGTTTTCTCTTTGTTGCTGTGGTTTCCTAGGTGGTGTTTGTACAGCAGTTACAAGCAGTGTCAGACTGGGGTAACTAGGGCCCTCTGGTGGAGTTGAATCTAGGGGCCTACCAGTTGAGCTTATTTCTTGACCCATTGGTCCACTTATTTTAGGAGTTCACCTTACAGCTACTGTAAATGACTGTACATGCCTCCTATGCTCTGCATCTTGCTTTTTGTTTCTCTTTCTCTGCTTTTTTGCCTCTTAGGAGGATTAGGCCATGTTCACACGGCTTAAAATGGGCCGTATTTCGGTCCGTAATTACGCGCCGAAGTGCGCCAATTACGGGCCGAAAATGGCCCATTCATTACGGTAAATTCACAGTTCTCATAGAGAACATGGATTTCGTCTCCTCTCCCCGCCCGGCAATCCGCCGGGCGGGGGGATAATTGACATGTCACTTTCTAGCGGCGTAAAACCGCCGCTAGCAGTGATAGTCCAATGGGGCCCGGGGAAGTGCCGGCCCCCTGCTTAACTCCCCCGCTCCCGCCCCGCCCCCGTCCACACGCTAATGCGGGCGTAATTACGTCCCGCAATTAAGCCGTGTGAACATAGCCTAATATGCAGTTAAAATACAACTCCAAGTCTACCACGCTCAAGGGCCCATCGGGGGTTTCCCCTGTGGGCCAGTCCAAGCCTGGTTACAAGCTTCTGTTTGGATAACATAGGATTATTGTTTGTAGAACCTTTGCTTTTTATTACATTGCTGAGATTTTACTAACCAAACAAGGAAGCAACTTCAAGGGATGAAATTTCTACTCAAATACCAAAAAAATAAATAAATTATATTTCAATAAAAATGTACTTTTACTAGATATACATTAAAACACTATGACAATGAGCATCATATAGAAGTCTAGAGAGGGACTTACCAATCCAGACAGGTATAAATATCCACAGTGACCCGACAACTGATTCAATGTCATACAATTCTCAATTGTCCGGGTCACAAACCACATTAACAATGGCTACTCTCTCCCTGTCCAGAAAAGAAGCCCTAATTATCAGGATATGTTCACATGGCTTATATTGGGGCGCATTTCGCTGTGTACTGCGCTCTTATACGGGCGAGATGCGCCCCATAATTACGGTAATCCATAGTTCTCAAAGAGAACTATGGGTTACGCCTCCTCTCCCCGCCTGTTCAATACGTTCGTATTGTACGCGCGGGGGGATAAGTGACATGTCAATTTCTTGCGGCGCATACGCGCCGCGAGTAAAGAGTCGCTGTGGGGCCGGCGGACTGCCCCCAACCCTCCCCCCCCCGCGCCTCGGGAGTACGCACGCATTAGTGCGAGTTCCCGAAATACACGATGTACTGCAGCGCATACTGTAAGTGCCGCAGTACATCGTGTGAACATACACTTACTTTTATTATCATTATTATTATCCTGCAAAACTCAACCTGTTAAAAAATTCAGACCAATTTCCCTAATCTTGTAGCAAAAATAAGTATATATTATTACCCAGACGCATTTCAAACAGCAGTGGCTGAGATTTTCAGTGGGTACAAAAAAGGGTTTTGGCAACAGAGGTGCCAGTAGAGCAGTCTGGGCAGTGCTCCTAATAAACCATGACGTGTGGACGGACCCTAAGGCTATGTTCACATGGCGTAATTGTCGGGCGTACAGTACGGCCGCAATTACTCCGGGTGTTTGGGAGTCGTGCTGATCGGCGCGTACTCCCGCCCCATAGACTGTCATTACTCGTGGCGTTTACGTTCATTTACGATCCTATTGTACGCCCGGGGAGAGGAGGCGTAATCCATAGTTCTCTATGAGAGCTGTGGATAACCGTAATTTCAGTATGCATCTCGCTTGTATTAGAGCGCAAATACGCTGCAAAATGCACGCCAAAATTAGCCCGTGTGAACAAAGCCTAAGGCCTCGTTCACACGGCTTATTTGTCCGCGGATTGGCGCCGTACTCCGCCGCTGGGGGAGAACGTGACATGCACATTTATTTATTGTTCACACGGCTTATTCACGGTGGATTTGTGAGCCGGATTGCGCTCGCAAATCCGGCGTGAATAAGGGGTGGGACGGGGGCGGGGCCGGAGCGCGGCGGGGGCGCCGCTCCCCAGCCCCATAGACTGTCATTATCTCCGGCGCGTCCGCGCCGTAAATAATGTTCATGTCACTTTCTCCCCCCGCGGCGGATTCGCCGAGCGGGGAGGAGCGACGGAATCCACTGTTCTCTATGAGAGCAGTGGATTACCGTAATTACTCCGACGGATTGGCGCAAATCCGGCGCGGAGTACTGCAGCGCAAATCCGGCGCGGAGTACGGCGCCAATCCGCGGACAAATAAGCCGTGTGAACGAGGCCTTAGGGTAATTTCGGTGCGCATTTTGCCGCGTATTTGCACCTAATATGCGGTGAGATGGGTGCTGCAATTACGGTAATCCATAGTGCTCATAGAGAACTATGGATTGCGGGGAGATAAGTGACATGTCAATTATTTGCGGCGATTACACGCCGCAAGTAACGCATGTCTATGGGGCTGCCGCCCCCCCCCCCCCCGTGCTTCGGGAGCGTGACTCCCAAATCACCCAGCGTATTGCGGCGGCGCGTACTGTGCCGCAATTACGCCCTGTGAACATACCCTTAGAGGCAGAAATCTGCTTTGGGCAGTCCGCATTGTTACTTCATTGAAATTTTGCGCTTGACAGGGTGGAATTTGATGGCGGAAACAAATGCATTCATATTATTCATGTGAATGTCCCCTTAATATCATACCTGCATAATATTATATATTTTATAATATATGGCGTCAATTACTTTGCACCTGTGGAACCCTCCCATATGGCATTGTGGCCTGTCTGAAACCTATATGGAATTGGTTTCTGACCTGCCTGAGGATCAGCAAGTATGTCTTCATTCATCTTGTTCCACAAAAAACAAGCCCTCTAATACCTGTGGAGATGGAAAAATATATTATGACTTTTGGAAGGCAGGGAGGAAAAAAAAATAAAAAATTGCTGCAATGGAGAAGGGGTAACAAGCATAAAAAACAAAGTTTAAATTGCAACGTTAACGCCGCCTTGTTTTGTGCATTTAGAATACTAAGTCTAGGTTCATATCAGGTTGGACCAAAGTGTACATCATAACGTATCCACTAGGAATATCCCAAACATGCACTGTTTTGTGCAGACGTTTGACATCCCGTTTTTGTTTTTTAAACCATCTTTTTTATTGGCCATCACCCGTGTTTCTCTGCAGTTGGATTGGATAGGTTTGTCTATATTATTCACATCCAGTATTCGATGTTTTCTGTTGGCGTATACCATTAAAAAATGTATCCTGTAACCTATGCAGTTCAGTTTTATACAATTGTGAAATTTGAAAAAAGTGCTGCCCCTGCATCTTCCCTCTGTACGCACGTGTGTTTGGCGTTGACACTTGTGTAACGGCCTTCTCCATCAATCTGTCCCATTATCTAACCTGCAGAATAAACACCATTAAAAAACAAAAGTCACAGAATTGCGATGTTTGTACATTCTGCAGCACATAAAATAGAAGGAATCAAAAAGTTCATCCCACAAAAAAAGCCATTACTCAGCTTTGTAAAGGGAAAAGAAAAGTTATGGCTATCACAGGATAGTGATGCATAAATATTATTTTGCACAATAAAAACATGAATAAACTATAAATATTATGATGATACCACATCTAATCGACCAACAGAGTAAAACTAACATGTCACGTGTACTGTACGGTGAACGCGGTTAAAAAATAAATAAAAAACACTACCAAAATTACTGTATTTTCTTCACCCTGCCTCCCAAAAAACAGATTTAAAAGTGATCAAAAAGTCATGTTCCCCCAAAAGGGAATAATAAAAAATCAACATCCCGCAAAAACAACCCTAAACCCATGCAAAAAATTTAAAAAAAGTTATGGCTTTCAGACTATGGCGATGGAGCAACAAACTGATTTTATATTTTTAATGAAGACTATATTAAAAAAAAGTATCTTAATTTTGAATTTGGGAAGCAAACCATAAAAATTGTTATGTCAGTGAATGTCAGTGTAAGGTTGCACGTAGGTCTAATTTTATTGCAAAAGGCATCATTATCCCTGAATTCCAGAGCTCTGTGTTTGTTGGGTGGAGTCGAGTTTTCCAAGAAGAAACCACCCTGGAGATAAGAGATTTTAGATCTCTGGATCAAGAGTGATATAATGCCACAGGGACGCCCTTCATTTTAAATAATGAGATAGGAGCTGCAGAAATCTCATTAGATTTTAAATGAATCTCCAGCAACGTCTCCATCATAACCTTATTCCTGTCTAGATAATAGGAAATTTGTCTCCACTTTTGTGCAGTCTAAAGCTCTTCACATTGTGTATGTGAATGTATACAGCATAAATAACGCAGCAATTCTCAAAATAGTAGTAAAGTGGGGTCCCGGAGCAGACGGATGTCACAGCATCTCTGATAATCCTACTGTGTATGGGGCCCCGGAGCAGACGGATGTCACTGCACCTCTGCTAATCCTACTGTGTAAGGGACCCGGAGCAGATTAATGTCACCACACCTCTACTAACCCTACTGTGTATGGGGCCCTGGAGCAAAAGGATGTCACTGCACCTCTGCTAACCCTACTGTGTATGGGGCCCTTTAGCAGACGGATGTCACTCACCTCTGCTAACCCTACTGTGTATGGGGCCCTTTAGCAGATGGATATCACTGCACCTCTGCTAACCCTACGGTGTATGGGACCCTGGAGCAGACGGATGTCACTGCTCCTCTGCTAACCCTACTGTGTATGGGGCCCCGAAGCAGATGGATGTCACTGCACCTCAGCTAACCAAGTTGTATCGGCAGAAAAGGCTGTAATTTTTACAGCAGTATTGGAATTTGACCTTTAGTGAATAGTAAAGTGTTACCTTTTCTAAGTCATAAATTCTGCTTAATTAAATTGATGAATGTTGGCGTGTCATGCCAGAAACCTCATAGAACAAACATCCTGCTGCTGGACCTAGCTACGAGGACTCCCAGGTCGCTACCCTTGATGTGGTTGCTCGCGGTGACAGCCATGGTGCCATCAAGGTACAAAAGGAGCAGAGAGGGACGTAGTTGGATCACAGGCAAAGAGGTCAGAGCAGGTGGCAGGTAGAGAGTAGTCCAAAAACATCAGCAGTTGTCAAACCATAAAACTACTAAAAACAAGCAATGTGGCTCTGAGGCTGAAGAACAAACACCAACAATCTGGCAAGGAAAACAACGGGGAGAGGTGTCTTAAAAAAGGTTCAGGTGGAAGATGAAAGGTGGTCAGTGATGCGCTGGCCCTATAAATCTTATAGAGGAGAGCAGAGCAGGAGCGGGAAGAGGTGAGTACCAAACAAAGAGGGGAAGGGCGGTAACACGAGCATGTCCCTGGAGCAGAGACCGTGGCACGCATTGTGACAGTACCCTCTCCCGTGATCCCTTAACTCACCATGACATATTAGTACATCCTGGGAGTGTTAAAGGAGTATGGAGCAGGCTAACTTGCTGTACTTGCTATATAAGTGGCAGGTTCCGGCTGTTAGATATAGCTGACACCTGCTGCTAACTGCAGAGATCAGAGCCAACTCCACTCCTAAGACTTCATGGCGATCACAGTTACGGCGTCCAAGTGATTGACGAGATTGTGAGGTGCCGATTACTTAACATGGCAGCTGGAAGCCTTGTGAAAGTTTCCATCGTCACCATATCTGCAACTCTAATACTTCCTGCCCAGGAAGAACCGATAATTGGTTCTCTACAAGAGTCCATCCTTTTTTTCCACAAAGAATAAACAGCACCGGCATGCGAATGAAGCCCTTCTGCAGGTTTTTCTTGATGTAGACTGACATGGCTTGAGTTACAGGCACAGACAGGTGATAAACTCTTCTGAGATGAGGCATCGTGCTAGGCAGGAGCTCAACAGGGCAGTCATAACACCGATGTAGTGGAAGGGTCTGTGCTTGCTTCTTCCAGAAGACATCTGAGAATTCTTGATATGGGACGGGAAGACCTGGAAGCAGAGTTGGAAGCGTAGTTGAAGTAGATTGCACCAGACAGGGTGGCATGAGGCACTGGGAGTGACATTTGCTGACCCCAGCGAATGACCTCTTCTGTTTTCCAGTTCAGTACTGTAGTGTGACACTGCAACCATGAAAGAACTGCTGAGGTGGAGCTTTGGAGAACGTGGGATGTAACCTTCTCCTTGTGCGATGCCCCAACTTTGAAGTGACAGCGGTTTGGTAAACTACTGAACAGTCCTTCTGGATCTCTCCATTGGTGGAAAAAATTATCAGAGGTTTGTCTAGTCTGAATGGTAGACAGTATTGGGGAAACCAGAGACAAGTGAAGAAAGTTTTCTGCGGAGCCCGAATTCAAGAAGGCAGAGACTTGGAAAGTGACACTAGATGAGGAGTTGAGAGTGACTGGCATAGTCAAGCAGGGAGAGGATGCGTCTTCCCCTTATCATTGCCTTTCTCACGAAGCCTAGGCACTGGAGTTTTCTGGACTGACTTGGCAGTTTCTCAGATAATGTTCCTTGCCAC
Organism: Phyllomedusa bahiana; assembly: GCA_025379985.1. NCBI lineage: Eukaryota > Metazoa > Chordata > Amphibia > Anura > Hylidae > Phyllomedusa > Phyllomedusa bahiana. Next base: position 40,093 of record JAODAL010014373.1, on the reverse strand, counting down.
CATAGTATAGGCAGAGACTCTGACTGCAGATTTGTTCTTCCTCTGTTAAACAAACCTCCCTTTGAATAGGTTCATCCCAAAATATGTCATCGGCAGCAGTGGAAGTCTTAGAAAGACTTGTTCAAGGCAAGGAAGTCTGCAATGCTGCGAAGACTCTTTTTACCCATGTAGCTCTAATTGTCTCTCAACGAAATGGATATCAATTCTGAGGGCCAGAGAGATGAGAGAGTTCAGAGTAGTAGAGAAATCTCAACCAACCAGCTTGTCCTTGATTTGCTCAATGAGATGTTCCCAGACGGCCGCTATGAAAGTTTCATTATTCCAGGCTGGCTCAGAAGGCAGAGTGTACAACTATGGTGTATTGTCCCACCATGGACTCGCTTTGATGTATGCAAAGCAGAGATGATGTAACAGAGGAAGCGTGCCCAAGCTGTTCAAAGACCTTGCGGAAGGACTCCAGGAACTCGTGTAGATTAGCCGTCAATGGATCCAGGCTCAGACTGGCCCATAGGGGAATAAGGGAAACCCCCTGATGAGCCCATTAGAATAATAGACCTGGAGTTTTTTTTTTTAACTGCTTATATAGTACATCCTCGGGAGAGACAAAAAAAACTGAGAAAAAGAGGAAAAATGCAAGAGTATAAGCAGCAGGTACAGTCATTTACAGTAGCTGTAGGATGGGGTCTTAAAATAAACTCCACCAGTGCACCCATAAACAACTCAACTGCTGGGTTCCTAGAATCAACTCCAGCTGTGGGCCCTAGACACCATAGTCCAACACTGAATGGATGCCTTCGCTCTTAGAAGGGTGTGGTCAAAGTCAGGGCTTCACCAAAAATTAGGCTAATGAAGCCTCCTTGGCTTGATCCATAAGGAACTGATGTGCTAGGACCTCAAAGTGAATAGCGAAATGGATTAGAAAATCACAAGTATTATGGCAAGTATTTGGGCCCCCATAATAATGAGGTGGCAGGTGTAGGTACGGGTGCAGCTTCCACGAGACATGTAGCAATACTCTAAAGCATCTGGAAGAACCGCTCTCTGCAGATTCCTTGATGAGTCACTTCTGCCACAATGTCATGGATGTCTGGCAGAGACACACTGATTAGAATTCATGGCCAGTTTGTACTGTCACGCGGGCAGATGTGGATCTGCTGGGTTACCTTGAAAGATGGCAATAACCACACCAATGAGTGTCAAATCAGGAAACACGAAATACAGGCAGCATGGCACAAACGCTCAGGCAGGAAGAACAAACTGACAGGGAGACAGGAAGAGGTGTCCTAAGAAAGGTACAGGTGACAGGTGATTGGTGGTCAGAGGCATGCTGGCCCTTTATATCTTAAAGGCAGCACACTTGCCCTAGAGACGGGTACACACGCCAGCAATGAGCAAAGAAGGAGAGCAGAAGTGGGGAGAGGTGAGTGCCAGACGAAGTGGTAGTAGAGAACACTAGCACATCCACAGTCCAGAGTGCGGGGCAAAGGAACACATCGTGACAATCCGTCACAATCCATGTTTTCAATAACCCATTCATGTGATTATGAAGAGAGAACTCCACTTTTTCAGTATCAAACGACAGGAATTTTGACCTTAGGGAACCATAGACTTTTGTATTGACTCCAATTATGAAGTATCCATATTTGGTATGCCTAGGTTAATAAGTATATGTTCTAGGACCTGTGATCATAATTAATGGCTAGGAATTTTTCATGAGGAGTTATGATATAAGCTAGAATTATGTCCTGCAAAAGTGTCCTCTGTAAACAATTAGCAATCTTCTGGGGCCTAAGAAAGACCTAAGGGGGGTCTGGCTTTCCCTTTAAGAATATGGAGGCAACAGACACAAGAGGTCAGAGCCTGGAGAAACCACCACTATTGTAGGATTTACCCAATCTTCTAGCTGTGTTACCAAGTGTAATTTTTCACCAATCCAGTCAGTAGAAGTCTGTTATTCTTTTTCTCTTTCATTTCTGTAATGGCCTCAACACATTTTATGTATATTATTTGCTCTTTATTTTTTTTAAACTAAGCATTCTCTTTGCCTTGTTGACAGAAAAAACCTTATGATCTCCATAGAATCCAAAAAGTTACTTATATATGTTACCTATTTGACTGCTGGAGTTCCACAGCTGACATCTACACATGTGATGCATGGAGTTGGGGCTTGTTGTCTGGGCATGTGTACCATTGGAGGGTCTGCTTGGTGTTCAGTTTGTAGCCACAAATCGGGGGAAGTATGCCTCACAAGTGTGAGTAAGTGCCCAACGACTCGAAACACGTAGGAGAGTTTAATGGACTTTTAAGCTTTCCACTCATAAATATGGCTGTAGTTGTTTTACCTATTTCTCAATAAACATTTTGATTTATTATACTTTGGCCACTGAAGTTTGGATGTCCAAGTTTTCGATTTCACTGCAAGGGAAATGTTTTTCTTCCTTTATATACCATATCATGTTGGACTGGTGAGTTTAAATTAGACTCCAGATATAACCACTCATAAGGATTTAAATGGTGGTGAGTCAATATTTTTTAGAACTTTACAGCTGAAGGTATTCCGGTAATAATAAGTGAATGAAAATGGTCATTGCTTATGAAAAAGAAAGAAAATAAACTGCTCCTCTCCAAACCAGAAGATCTTCCAAGTTTTTTTTTTTTTTTTTTTCTTAAAAATGTAATAATATACAGAAAAAATGGCTGTGAAACAAACAAAACTCCCCAAAAATGGTGCAAGTGTCCTTTGTATATAATTGACCATCTTTTAGTAACCTAAGAAAGCGGAGAATCTGAACAGCGATCTGTCTGTCCATTTAAAAATCTGAGGGCAACAGACAGAAGAAGGGCTCACAGCCAGGAGAAACCACCAGCATTAGTGGATCTACTCAAATCTTCAAGTTGTGCTCCTCAATGTTGTCTTCTCCGATCCAATCAGTCTGTTTTTGTTTTGTTTTTTGCATCTCTTCAGTTTCTGCACATGTTTATGTTTTTTTTATTTATTTTTTTCTAACTAAGCATCGTAACTACATAGCTTTTGTCTTGTTGACCAAAAGAACCTCATCATCCCCATAGAGTCTAAGTAGTTGCTTGGGCATGTTACTTGTTTGCTAGAGAGCCACAGTTGACACCAGAGACTGTGTAATTCCTGGAGTTGGGGCTTATTGCCCATATTTGATAAGTAGCAGCATCCGGAGCACCATCAGGGCAGTACTGGCAGTCCTCTAGTCAGGGGCCCTGATGAAATTTCCAAAAAAAAGCGGACCCACTGATGTTGTACAAGATGTATTGGCTGTATGGGGCACTGAAAGTTTTTGATGGAAATCCTGGGCATGTGGAAGTGCTAGGCAGGTGGACTATTTGAGTATAGGTGTATTTTTAAGGGGGGATGAAGGGGACTGGTCCCCTCACTTTTTTCTGGGCGTTGGATAGTCACCCCCACTTTTAGCTACTTCAATAAAAAATAATCCATATGAAAGCATGAAAATACAATAAGTCGCTACAGCAAATTTATCAAATTTGTAAACTTTGGGGGACATGTATGATTGGCGTTTTCCAACGGTTTTCTGGCGTAAAATGCACCTCTCGGTGCAGGCTCTGCTATCAAACGCACCTCCTCTATGTGTTAGGCGCATTAGGCGAAAGCTTCAACAATTTCTAATGTGCCTAACATAAAGGGGCGTGCTGTGGGCGTTCTGGGGCTGGACTCACCACATTCGAAAACACCGACGCATGTATGAAGGCGGGTTGGCAAAGTGAGGCGAATTAAAGCTCCGACAGGCAGACCAATTTAAATGTGGTCTGTCTGTCGGAGGCGTCGAAGTTTGCCCCGCATGTATGAGCACACTTCGGCGCCGACATACATCAGGCGCAGTTTTCACGGAAAAATCTGTGAAAACAGGTGCTTCGACACGCCGATCTTTATACTTGTCCCCCCTTATTCCTAAATATATTTACTGTCAGTAAATGTAAATGTGGTGTTTGTTCTTTAATAAAGTTTATTTGTCTTTTGAACATTGACTTATAAGTAAAAATGTTCGCACGGCAACTTCTCAAATTGCATCCAGGGTCATGATATAATTGTAAGACTGACTTGCGATACACTGTCATAGAATTACATTTATACTGAAAGCAATTGCCAAACTTCTTTAACTATGCAACATTTTCATTATTTGTTGTCTTTGTAATGTTACGTAACACAATCTCAACATAATATTGACAGATTATACCAAATAACATGGAATAATATAAAAGTTTCCAAACAGTTGCTGCCTACACTCATTACCTGCAATGAACTCGTTAGCAAGTGACTTGACATTCAGGCAATTAATGTACTTAGATGAAGAAGAAGTTAACCCTTTGCCCTTTGCCTCCTATATTTCTGTGCATCTTGGGAGGACAGAGTAGGTAGCTGCCTCAAGTGTCAGTGCAGAGTTAGAGCAGTACTGATTGGTAGAGCAGGAGCCAGCGGGGGCTGCTTCACCAATCAGAATGCTGTTCACAATCCAGCACACTCTGTATCTGGAGCTGTGTAGGTGTCTTTCCCTCCCCTCATATACCACTTCCCGTATGCTCAGCTCTTATCAGGGAAGAAGTGAAGCTTCTGCTGAATTAATCATTGGCCCCCTGCCTCCCTTGTCTGTAGTGGGAGGAAGAAGCTGCCAATAGAACTAGACTACAGGGGACAGGTAAAGAGGGACCAAGAGTGCTATGTGTGTGCATGTGAGTAGGGTATGTACTGTGTGTATATAATATATATACATATATATATATATATATATATATATATATATATATATACACTCACCGGCCACTTAAAAGGTACCCCATGCTAGTAACAGGTTGCCCCCCTTTTCCTTCAGAACCGCCTAAATTCTTGTGAAAAGATTAACAGGTGTGGAAGCTTCCCTCAGAGTTTTTTTTGGTCCATATTGAAAGATGGCATCCACAGTTGCCGCGATTTGTCGGTGCAACCCCATGTGCAATTTCCCGTTCCCCACCCCCAAAGATGCTCTTTTGGTTGAGTTTGGTGACTGTGGGGGCCCCTTTTGAGTACAGTGAACCATTGTCATTTCAAAAAAACCATCTAGATGTTTCCCATTTATGACATGGGCTTTATCCTGCTGAAAGTAGCCATAAAATTTTTGGGGTACATTTGGTCAAAAAAGGGATGGACATGGTCAAACAATACTCAGTAGGCTGTGGCTTTGCAACGTGCTCAATTGGTCCCAAGGGCCCCAAAGAGTGCCAAGAAAATTTTCCCCACCCCATCACCACCACCACCCCCTGAACCTTGATGGACCCCTTTGCTTATGTTGTTGACGCCAAATTCTGACCCTACCCACCGAATTCCGCAGAAAGAGACTCATCAGACCAGAAACGTTTTTCCAATCTTTATTCCAATTTCGATGACCTTGGGCAAATTGGGAGCCTCATTTTCCGTTTTAGCTGAAAGGATGGCCCCGGTGTGGTCTTCTGCTGCTGTAGCCCATCTCCCCTCAAAGTTCGCCGACTTGCGTTCGGGATGCCTTCTGCTCCTTTTGGTTGTAAGGGTTTGGAAATTTTTGAGTCACTGTTGTTTCTATCAGCTGAACCATTGAAATTCTCCTTTATTCATCCAAGGCATTTCCCCCACAGGACTCCGCTCACTGGATGTTTTTTTTTTTCGGACCTTCTCTGAAAAACCCTAAGGGTTGTCTGAAAACCCCGGAGATCGGGCGTTTCTGAAATATCAGACCAGCCTTCTGGCCCCAACAACCATGCCTTTAAAAAGGCACTCAAATCATTTTCTTCCCCCATACGATCCCGGTTTTGAACTGCGGAGATTGTTTGACCATGTCTACTGTTAAAATGCATGAGTTGCCGCCATTGTTTTGGTGTTTAGAAATTGGGTTTTAAACGAGCGTTGGAAGGTGTCCTATTTAAAGTGGCTTTTAATTATAATATATACATATATATATATTATAGTAACTTCCACTCACTTTTAATCGGTCTGGTGATCGCAGTCCAATGTAGACAAGACACAACGGGTTGAAGCTTGTTCCAGCACGGGTCCTCCCTGTTTTTTTTGGGCACAACAGGGTATAAAAGAAAATGCAGTTAAAACCGAAACAAACAAAAAAAAAAACAAAAAACGGCTGCTGGGCTGAGTGCTGGTAGACAGTGCAGTTCCCTCACTAATTTTTCTACAAACAGTCTAGGTGAGTTCTGGTCCCCCCAATCGCCCCACCTCTCAGGCCACACTCCTTGACCTGTATGACAAAGGTGGTCAGCTGACTAGGATTAAAAAGGCTAGCCCCAAAACCGGTCAGGTGGAACAAGGGGGTAGACACCCATCAACGCTTTGCCACCCCCAATAGAACCCCCCATTTTTGGCTGAAGCAGCCATACTCCCTAAAAAAACGTATTTTAAAACCCCTTATTGGATTAACACCACAAAACTACTGGCTTCTATTTTCCCAAAGGGCCCGGTAACCTTGGTGACATGTTACCTCCCTTCTTTTCCTGGCGTAAGCGGGAAATCCGCTGGGTGTACCCCCATTAAGGGGACCTTCCCACTGTCCCCTTTACAATATATTTTATATTTATATATAATAAAATATATATTATATATTTTTTAATTATATAAATATATATATAATTATATTAAATTTATTTATTTATATAAGTGTATGTGTTTAATGTGCCCCATGCAATACGGGTAATTCATAGTCTCATTGGGATATTTTTAAATTTCTGTTTCCCCAACATGTACTGGCGCCAAAGAAAGAAGGGCTTTTCAATTCTTCCCCTCACTTACACGCGGGGAAACCTGAAAGTAAGGGGCTGGCTCCACAGCATTTTAAAGTATGGACGGCCGCGCTATTTCTAACCACCCAGAAAAGCTGATTTTACTCGAGTATTTTCGGCCGTACTGCACCCTCCAAAAGAATTCTGCGAGGCGTTTTGCCACAAACGCACTAAAGGATAGGGGGCAAAAATTCCCTTTGGGGCACCCGGGGGTCATTTGCTATCGGAATTCTGTGTTTGCAAGTCTAAATTTTCCGGCAGCAAAAAAACATTTGGGCAGTCCCGAAAAACTGTCATGAATCGTATTCAAAATATGTTTTTTCCCAAACCCCAATTTCGGGGGGTTACCTTGTCTAATGTAGTTGTCTTGGGGTATGGGTATATAATCTTTTTGTACAGTGTGTAATGTAATCCTGGGGTAGGTGTGTAATATAATCTTGGGGTTTACGGTGTGTAATGTAATCTCGGGGCTACAGTGGAATGTAATCTCGGGGTATGGTGGTAATTAATCTGGGGACGGTTGTAAGTAATCTCGGGGCACGTGTGAAATTTAAATCTCTGGGGTATGGTGTGAATTAAAATTCGGGGGTAAGGGGGTTTAAATTAATCTCTGGGGGGGTGTAATGTAATCTCTGGGGTGGGCATGTAATTTTAATCTCTGTTTATGGTTAAATGTTATCTCTGGAGTATAGGGGTAATGTAATTCTTTCAGGGTTCAGTGTTAATATAATCTTTTGGGGATTTTAGTGAATTATTTTATACTTGAGTACAATGTGCAATCTTTTCAAGGTGCAGTTAGTAATGTCATTTCGTGGCTACCATGTTATAAATTAATTTCTGGGGTACATGAGCGATGTCTTTCTGGGGGTAAGTATGCAAAATCATTTTTGGGTACGCTTTTGACATAAGTAAAATTCCCAGGGGTACAGTGAGATTTCGTTTATTTATTTTTTCCCCATTTGTTGTATTATTACTATGTGTGGGCCCCGCTAAAAACCTACCTACCTATTTGGGGCCCACCAAAAAACCCACTACCTTGGGGGCCCCCAAAGCCCTACCTCCCAACTAACTGTCCCCACCTATGGCCTACCACCAAAATTATGTGGGCCCACCAACGCTTAACCCATGTGGGGCCCATTAAAACCCATCTATCAGTGGGGCTCCCCTAGAGTTGACAGGGAAAAAGGGGGGGGATTAAGGGGAAAAAAATTTTTGGGATTGCCCAACTTTTTTTATTTCATGTACAGATGGAAATTTTTGTAATGGCTCTTCTGCTTCATTGTCAGGGCTGCTTTATAGTCCCAGTCAGGCCCTGAACTTTAGTAAATTTTCAAACTGTGTTTACGTTAACAAAATGAAACAAAAATACTTTCTACGTGATGTCAAAAAGCAAGAGTGTATTTTTGATATACTGTTTTTAGAATTTACGGTGAATGTTGTGGCGCCTAAATGGAAATTTAAAGGGGGTTTTGCCACAATTCTTTCATCCTCTGCATCCAGCTCTTAGCTCTGTGGCTCAGATGGGGCGTGGTGATTTGTTTGAATTGCTATAAAGTGACCCGGGGGGATGATATCACCTGGCCTTTCCTCTTGTAGTCAAAGAAAGGTCTGTTTTTTAAAGAATGTGAGTATAAGAGGAAAAATTTTTGCCTGCAGGCACAAAGGCCCAGGTTTAAATCCCTGCGGCCAAACCTTTTTTGTTTTTTTTCTCTTTACAAAGCACAGCCTGATTTAGGGTTTTTTTTTTATTTATTTGCACTGTTTTTAATTTCTAAAAAATACAGGGAAAGGGGGTGGTGACGCCCTGGGGTTGAACACTAGTAGTGCCTGATGGGGAGGTGATGTCTGACCAGGAGTGAGGAGCTCCAGCCCCCGGGCGTATCCCCTGGAGACGAGCTGTAAACAATGGATCACAAAAAAGCAGCTAAAAAAAAAAAAGTGCGAATTTTTAATAAAAATGATGTGGGGAAAATGTTTGTTATTTCATTTGAATTTCCCCCATCAAAATTTCTTCTGGGAAAAAAACCCCCCAAAAGTGCATCACGTTCACTTCTATTGAATTTCTACTTAACCATGCAATGAATCGTAAAGCTTAGTATCACGAGAGCCACTCAAACTTACGGATTGCACCAAATGTGTTCTTCATACAGGCTCTGCCCGGACCCGTTGGGGTGGCTCCCAGCGCTCCTCCAGACCTCCTATCTGGGTTAGAGGGGGCCGCTTCACTGCAGCAAAGGAAGGGAAAGGGAGGGAAAGGAAGGGAAAGAGAGGGAAAGGGAGTGAAAGGGAAGGAAGGGAGTTCCCCCCACTTTTTGAACCAAAGTTAACCCCCAAGTATTTAGGGTACATTTTTTTTATTTGTAGCCAGTTTCAAACTAGTTTTTCTGTGATCATCACAAGAACCAATTTCATAACTATTCAAATAGCCTGGGGAGCAGATTTAAAAGTAAGAATAGAACTATAACCTATTACAATGCCAGATTACTTTCCCTATTTGCGTGTGTGTATAAGAGCATTCCAGAAAAAAAAAAAAAATTGCACAATCATCCTACAACGTAAGCAATCAGGACGGGCCAGGTTACAGTCTATGTGAACATAAAGCCCACAATGGAAGTGGTGCTCACCAGGAAAGCAAGAGAAGGAACCTTACACAGCTGAGTCGGAAGAAACCGCTGGATGGTAACGTAGATTGTGACACTTGATTTGTATTGCTGGCAATGTCTATCGTACTATTTAGTCTGTTTTACAGGAGTTTTTGGCATTTTTTTTTGCTTTTTTGTTGCATTTTTTTTTCTGCAGAAATGTACAGCATTGGTTGCTGTGTCCTTTTGCACAAAAAAATGCATCCAAGAGCACACTGAAAAACAGCTGCGCTTTTTTTTTTTTGCAGAAAGGCACAGCAACTAATGCTGTACATTTCTGCACACAAAAAAAATGCATCAAAAAACGCATTAAAAAATGCATAAATAAAAGCACCCAAAAAAAGCTCCCTGTGAAAAACCCCTTAAATGTTATTGTGATGAGATCTATATATACACATATATAATTGCTTTGAAATCATGCTAAAATCCTTGTAAGAAGGCAAAGGATTTTTTACCATGTGAGCTGAGATGTTTGGGTGACTAATTCATGCAGTTTTGAATTTTTTTCTATCCCAGAAAAAATGTAGGTATCCATGATAAGCTATAGAGATGGGCCGCTTAACAAAACAAAACCCCCTCCCACAACCAAAGAACCCCTCCAAAGGGTTTTTTTTTTTTTAAAGATAGTAAAGTATAGCAAAAACTGTAAATATTGGGATTTTTTTGTAACTAAGCATCGTAACTGCATAGTTACGGCATTAGTTTTTAACGATATGCGTGTCCCTAGGATATGCATATAGTTGAGCAGGCTCGCCGGTGGTCCGGTCAGGCACAGGTTCAGGGCACCAGTTGTTTCATCCGGTGAACAAGTCCCAAATAAAACAGCCTGGCAATGACCCTGTTCTTGAAAGGTGAGGAGAAAAAAAGCAAACACAGTGTGATGCAATCCCTGTGATGGGAGGAGGTCATTATATATATTATTTTAGTAAAGTAATTGCTATGACTCCTTGGCAGGGCTGTAAGAGTGAGGCTCCTGAGAAAACGCCTCGATGCATGTCTGAAGTCAACTCTGCTGAAGAGTCGTGTACGAAGGATCCACATGAGGGTTTATTTGAGACTGAAAACCTTGTAATTCTGCACAAAAAAGTAGGTGGAAAGATAATTTTTTGCCACAACTCATGAGTATATGACTGAAAACTAGAAGGACTGACACACACCGAGCCTGAGATCGGAAGAAGGAAGGAGCTGGTGACATCAGAGTCTGGCTACACGAAATAGAAAGGGACAGATCTACAATAGCAAGATATAAATGTGCAATAGAAATATGAGTTATGTGTTGTGGGTCATGACACTAATTGTGACATTGCTTATGATCTTCTCCTTCCTATAGTTTGTCATAGTCCATCCTCTTGTTCTTGTTAGTTTTTTCATGAAAGAGATTTTCATCCTTAAAGGGCTTTTCACACTACAAACATTCGCTTTCAACATGTAGGGACAAGTAATTGAAGACTTTTACTAAATATATTGGTCTTTTGATTTTACTTTAGTCTGGAGATAAAAGATTTAATCTGCTCTAAGTGCACTTGGGTTTCTATGGTTACTTGACCATTACTCTATTTGATTAGAGAAAGTGACTTCAACATGGTCAGGAGAGCAGGCTACAGTATTTTTCGGACTATAAGACACTTTTTTTTCCAACAAATTTGGAAGAAAAATGGGGGTGCGTCTTATAATCCAAATATACTATTTCAACGTTACTGGAAGCTGGTGGTGGGGTTTAAACCCTTCATTCTATGCAGGGTGCGTCTTATAAGGGATAAACTTTGCCGCCGACTACCCGCAGTGTCGTCCCACTCCAACCTCCTGCCTGTCTGAGATACTACATCCGGGGTTTATGGAGTGGGCTCACGAATGGATCCCTGATGTTAAAATGATCGGTTGCCATGGCAGCTGCCATGCATGTACACCTATTACACCCTGCCTAGGTAATAAATTAATGAAAATCCTGTATATGGCAGTACAATCATACTGTCGTATATAGGACAAGGGATCATACTCCATAGTGGTCAAGTACCCAACAGGGGACGAAGTATTAAGTTAAATAAAAAAAAAAGTGTAAAAAAAATAAATATTAAGGGCGACATGCATGAAATTTGGCATGCGAACGCCAAATTTCATGCGCATAATAATGGCATGGAATGTGCCTGATTTATGAACCTCTACAGCGGGTCATAAATCAGGCACATTCTAGCTCTAGGGCAGCAATATACACACTGAAAGAAGCGTAAAATTACGTAGTGTGAAGATGACCTTAGTAGTAAATACAGAATTGATTTCAAATACTTTGGATCAGTTCCTGCACCTACATTTTTTAAATTAATTGTCAAAAGAAAAAAATCCCAAAAATATATGACGCTAACCAAGTAATAACCATGTGGATTTAAATTTTTTTCCTTTTGGTCATACACAGAACCATGCTTAAAACAGTCGCTGTCATTGGAGCTGGGATTAGCGGCCTGGGTGCCATCAAGGCCTGTCTAGAAGAAGGTCTGGAGCCTACTTGCTTTGAAAGAAGTACAGACATTGGAGGCCTATGGAGGTTCACAGTAAGTGTGCACCATCTCTGCTTATACTGCAATTACTATAGTTAAGGGATAGTCCCACAATGATTTTTTTTGGTAAGATCACCTAAAACATAATTTTTATTAGAACTCTTTTGGTATTTTCACATGCGTATTGCGGCGTGTATTGAATGCACCACAATATGCCGGGTGTTTTAGAAGTACGTGTTGGCCAGCGTGTACTTCTAAATCACGCAGGAGGAGGGAGGCCCCATTTGGCTCCGTTATTCCCACCACATAAACGCCGAAAAGAAGTGACATGTCACTTATTTTCCCTGCCGTTCAATACACGCATATTGTACACCCGGGAAGATGGGCGTAATTCATAGATCTCTTTAAGAGCTATGAATTACCATCATTTTGGTAATTCATTTTTGGCGTATTGAAGTACAACATACCCTGTGTGAACATACCCTTTAAAAATAATGCTCCTGTGTTGAGATTTTGCGGTTACACAATTGTCATGGCGCCCTCTTGTGTTTACATCTTACACTGTCCATTGTTGGTGGTCACACATGCTCAGTAGCTGAGACCTACCATCCAGGTCCTCTTGTGCAGTGGAGTAGTTTGTGTTATTGTCAATAAGAATCCATACACTAGAAAGAGCTTCTTCTCACCAGCATTGGACATATTAAGTGGAAGTTCTAAAGGGGAATAAGAATTTTTTTATTTTTTTTTTGGAGGGGGCGCTATAATACACATGTAACAGCAATATCTAGACACAGGAAGAATAGTGTGTGTGTTTGTTTTTTACAGGGATTGTTTGGAAATAGGCTCTGTCTCCACTGCACAGGAGTACGATCATATTTTTGGCGCTCTTAGGGGCGACATGTATGATCGGGAGTTGTGCCAGTTTTCTGGCGAAAACGGCGCCTTACCGATCCGAATCCCCTGTCGGACGCAGTGATGCGGTGTTAGGCGCAACCTTCGCCACTTTCGCATGCGCCTAACATGAAGGGGCATACAATGGGCGCGGTGTGGGCATTCTGGGGCGGGACGCGGCGCATTCGTATACTCCAAGGCAGCGCTCATCAGCTCCGACAGGCAGACCTAGTTAAATCTGGTCTAAATGAGTCAGAGGGAGGCGAAGTGAAGCGAGAACGTAATTGAATGGGGCAAAATGTGCTCTAGGTCGACTGTTACAACAGTACACAGCACTCAGCTCCATGAGGCATGGAGTATGATTCCAAAACTCGTTTTTATTAAGTGTAAAACATTTTCTGAAAAAGAGCTCAAACCTTCTAAAACAATACATAAATAAAAATCACTAACAATGCGTTAGTCGCCGTCACTGGCGTAACAGCAGGAATTGCGATATAGAAAATTGCCGGGAAATACAGTAATTCAAATTCTTTAAGCTCTTCTCATTGGTCGGCAGAAACCAGCCAACCAGAATAGGAGCGACAGTGACCCATTATAACCTATGGAGAAGTATTGATCAATCACATGAAAAGGCGGGACAGTTCAAAATACAGTAAAAAAGGCAGAAAAGAGCTGATTGGTTGAGCTAGTGGGGGCTTGGCTATCCCGTCCAGTCAGAGTGCGAGCTACTTCTCCCATTGTAGTCAATGGAGAGATCAGGGCAACGAAATCTCGTCTCTCAGCGCTGTGCGGCATGGAGTATGATTTAAAAAATCGTTTTTATTAGGTGTACAACATTATCTGAAAAAGAGCTGAAACCTTCTATAAACATACATCAATCAAATTCCGAACAACGCGTTTGTCACCGAGACAGGTGCTATATCAGGAATTGGGATATTGTAAATTGCCGGGAAATACAGTAATTCAAATTCTGTAAGCTCTTCTCATTGGTCGGCAGAAACCAGCCAATCAGAATAGGAGCGACAGTGAACCATTATAAGCTATGGAGAGTTTTTGGACCAATCAAATGCAAAGACGGGACAGTTCAAAATACAGTAAAAAAGGCAGAAAAGAGCTGATTGGTTGAGACCAGGCGGCAGATATGAATCCACCAATCATATGTAGTGCGTCTATTTTGAGTGGAGCAAGAAGGGCGCGAAAGAAGGGCGCCCTAAAAGTTATTAAACTGTCTAGGGGGAAATATTCTAGTACTGTGATTGGTTGGGGGGAAGAGTCCTGCTTAGCCAATCAGCGGGTGATTTCTTTAATTTTGTTAGCCAATGATCAATAATATGGGGGTAACGAAATTAAAGAAATAAAAATGAATTTATTGAATTTTTTTTTTTTTTTCGTTACCCCCATATTATTGATCATTTTATATACACATCGGTACAACTTCGGGAGTATCATCATTTGATTTCGGGCATGTACAGTTTTATTATAGATTGCATTAGAAAACCCATAAGAGCGTCGCTCGCTCTCCCATTTGCCCAAATAATCGCGCCTCTTTTAACTTAGCCAATCACAAACAGAGCTCGCTCTGCATTTTTGTTTTCCCCATAGAACTCTATGAGATAAGTAGCTCGCGCTCTGACTGGCCGGGATAGCCAAGCCCCCGCTAGCTCAACCAATCAGCTCTTTCTGTCTTTTTTACTGTTTTTTGAACTGTCCCGCCTTTTCATTTGATTGGTCAACACTACTCCTAGGTTATAATGGTTCACTGTCGCTCCTATTCTGATTTGGTTTTTTTGCCGACCAATGAGAAAGCTTACAGAATTGAATTACTGTATTTCCCGGAAAATTTCAATATCCCAATTCCTGATGTAGCGCCGGTCTCGCCGACAAACGCATTGTTCGAGATTTGATTGATTTATGTTTATAGAAGGTTTCAGCTCTTTTTCAGATAATATTTTACACCTAATAAAAAAGATTTTTTTCAATCATACTCCATGCCGCACGGGTGAGAAGCCGAGATTTCATTGCCCCGATCTCTCCATTGACTACAATGGAAAAAAGTACTCGCACTCTGATTGGCCAGGGTAAACCAAGCCCCCGCTAGCTCAACCAATCAGCTCTTTTCTGCCTTTTTAATGTATTTTGAACTGTCCCGCCTTTCATTGATTGGGCAATACTTCTCCATAGGTTTTAATGGGTCACTGTCGCTCCTATTTTTGATTGGCTGGTTTATGCCGACCAATGAGAAGCGCTTACAGAATTTGAATTACTGTATTTCCCGGCAATTTTCTATATCCCAATTCCTGATGTTGCGCCGGTATTCATTTTTTTGTTAGTGATTTTTTTAATGTATTCTTTTAGAAGGTTTGAGCTCTTTTTCAATAATGTTTTGGGACGTAATAAAAAACGTTTTTTTTGATTCATACCCATGCCGCAAAGGAGCTGAGAGCTGAGATTTATTTCTTGAGCGATCTTTTATATTTTCACTTTAATTTTTAATGATCCACTTTTTCACTACATTTAATCGTTTTTAGACAGTTTTGATTTTTCTCTTTATTCATTCATTCATTTGAAAGACAACTCTTTTTGCTGTTCTCTAACATGTTTAATGATTTTTCGCTCATTTCCAGCCTGTCTCGAATCGGAATACATGTTAGGCGCAGTCCCGCACTGCGCCTCACACACTGGCGAGGCGCAGGGAACTTTTCACCGCATGTATGAGCGCACCTCCTCGGGCGGCGAATCTTAGGCGCAGTCCCGCACTGCGCCTAAGTCCCGCACTTCGCCTCACACACTGGCGAGGCGCGAAGGACTTTACACCACATGTATGAGCGCAACTCGGCACCGACATACATGAGGCGCAGCTTTCACGTTCGAGCACTCGAAAACGTGCGCTCCGACGCGTCGAGATTCATAAATGTCGCCCTTAGTTTTTTAAAAGCGACGAAGATACAATCGTTCCTGCAGCCCCATAGGGGGCAATAGAAGAGACGATCTGTAGTCTCCACAGTCTTCTGGTGCCGCTATATTATACAACATGTTGCATAATACGCAGGCGCTTTTAGTGTTCTTGGCGTTTTCCCATACAATACAATTGTATGGGTGATGGCAAAAAAACGAGAAGCGACTGCGGTTTTAGTACAGAGGAGGACGGCACTAGCGCTACCCTCCTCATTCAAATACAGGGCCAGACCGCTCTTAGCAATGAGAATTTCGCGTAGCGGGACCACCCCTTTAAGATTGTTTAAGGTGTTCTATGGGGTTAACTTACAGCATTTGATTTCACTTACTATTACCACAATATTAGACGATAATTCTGCGTAGCGAGAACGCCTCTTTAACTCTAACTTAGGACTTCGGTTAATTTATTTTTTGGGGGGTGGAGGTTGATTTTTGCCAAAAATCACTGACCAGAATCAAAGCATTCAGTTTGAGGTTAAATTTGACTTTGACCTAAATCCGTTTTTACATGAAAGAAGCTGTCCGCCCATTTAAAATAAGAAAAAATAGTTATACTGTCCTCTCCCCTCACCGCCGTTTCAGCACTGCGCCGTTTTCGTTCTCCCCAGTTTTCTGTTTCCTTCTTTCTTGTTCTGGACGTGGTCGCAACGGTCCCGTGCCACTGCCTGACCTGACTTCACCAGTCGGGGTAGCTCTATTCTGAACAGTGACATCAGGCAATAGCACATGACTGCCGCGTCCAGAAGAAGAAAACAGAAGACAAGGGAGACTAAAGGCGGTGCAGCGCTGAAACGAAGGAGAGGTGAGTATAATTTTTTTTCTCATGAAAAAAAAAAAATAACATAAACTGAGGTGGACAACCCCTTAAAGTATCTTAATGGGAATTTTAGTAATTTACAAAGTAAAAATTACCTGTTTCAGGATGAGTAGAAGATGGAAGAGCCAGTATCTACAAATCTCTGGTCTCCAATCTTTCCAAGGAAATAATGTGTCTTAGTGACTTTCCAATGCCGGATGATTTTCCGAACTACCTGCCTCATCACAAGTACCTTGAATACATCCGGCTCTATGGAGAACATTTTAAACTTTTGAAATACATCAAATTTAAGGTGGGAAATATTTAAATTTAACAATCTAATTCTAGTCTAAAAATTTGTGGAAGAATAATGAGGCTCCTTACAGGAGGGGTCCCCATCTGATAGTGATGGCAGATTCATAGGATGTGTCATTTCGGTTTGATCAGTGAATGTCACTGTTTAACTAACTCAAAAGGTCCCATAATAAAATTAAATGAACCCCACCACCAAATAACAGGGAATTGAAATAGAAGCACAAGTAGCAATAACTAAAGGTAGATAATACCGCCGTATATTTAACAAAACCCATAGAGTAGTTTCCGAGAGCAGAAAGCCAGCTTGATATTTCTTACAAAAAGAACAGTGGGTCTCATTTACAAAAAACGGCTAACAGTAAAACTGTCTGTGTTGCCCATAGCAACCAATCACAACTCATAGCAAACCAATCAGAGCTCAGCTTTAATTTTTTTCTAGAGCAGTTTGAAAAATGAAAGCCAAGCTCTGATTGGTTGCTATGGGCTCTGATTGGTTGCTATGGGCTCTTATTGGTTGCTATGTGCGCTGATTGGTTGCTATGGGCTCTGATTGATGTCTATGGGCTCTGATTGGTCCCTATGAGGTCTGATAGGTGGCTATGGGCTCTGACTGCTTGATATAGGCAACAAAGATAGTTTTATTGTTAGATACTCAGCTTACATTTTTCAAACTGCTCTAGAAAAAATAAAGCTGAGCTCTGATTGGTTGCTATGGGCTCTGATTGGTGGCTATGGGCTCTGGTTGCTATGGGCTCTGATTGGTCACTGTGGGCTCTGATTGGTTGCTATGGGCTCTGATTGGTTGTTATGGGCTCTGATTGGTTGCTATGGGCTTTGATTAGTTGCTATTGGCTCTGATTGGTTGCTATGGGTTCTGATTGGATGTTATGGGCTCTGATTGGTTGCTATGGGCTCTGATTAGTTGCCATGAGCTCTGATTGGTTGCTATGAGCTCTGGTTGGTTACTAAGGGCTCTGGTTGGTTGCTATTAGCTCTGATTGGTCACTATGGGCTCTGATTGGTTGCTATGAGCTCTGACTGGTTGCTATGGGCTCTGGTTGGTTGCTATTAGCTCTTATTGGTTGCTATGAGCTCTGATTGGTTTCTATGAGCTCTGATTGGTTGCTATGGACTCTGATTGGTTGTTATGACCTCTGATTGGTTGCTATTAGCTCTGATTGGGTGCTATGACCTTTGAGTGGTTGCTATTAGCTCAGTTTTCATACATAAGGCCCAATGTGTCTCACATCGGGACACATTTATAAAATGCTGTGCACTTTTTATACATTTCCCCTCAAAAGGTTAACCTGTAATCTAGGAATCGAACTAAAAGGGTGCACTCACCCGAAACACATCAGTTTGTCTGACCACTTGAATATCTGTATCTTTTAATGGGTTTATAAATAAAATAAGTTTTTGATTCATTTTAAGACAGGGTACTGGCCACTTGGACTTTTTGAGCCCTTTTTGTTCCTGTTTTCAACCGTTACCCTCTGGGAGTTGCCATGCACCCTCACATCGTTTGTAAGCCTAATCACAACTGGTTGGATCTGTTTTTGGACATAGTGGATAACCTGTAATCTATGAGAAACCATAAACAACACACATTGGTATCATCTTGCCACACAACATTCGGCACAATACTACTGGTCTTATGAAGCGAATGGCAAAATTATGTTGCTACCTGCAAATCTATTTCAAGTGAAGGAAATGTAATCGTACAATTCTATCATGCCACATGAAGTCTGAAACAATAGCAACATAGACCTTGATAATCCAAATGCAATAGAAATTATTAAATTAATTTGGTGGCCAGAGGTGAGGTTAATAGCAGTGGTGGACAGAGATAGAATAGAACTCGAGATCACGGCATGGGCCCCTTGTTCTAAAATAGCTTATAAAGCAGCACCCACTTAAAGGGGTTTTCTTATCATAAGCTTTCATAGACTTGAGCTGTTTCTGTCTCTTACAGCCTCAAATCCAGGGGCGTGTCTCCCCTCCCAGTAGGTGGCTCTCTCCTCCCAGTAGGCAGGTCTCTCCTCCCAGTAGGCGTCTGTTCCCTCACTGAAGACTGGTGACATCATCATTCTGTGTGAGCAGTGGAAGGGAGAGGATGTCACAGCTCTGCAGTCCTCCTGCAATGGTCAGTTCTCATGTCTGCAGAGCTGTCACCTGCCTCCACAAGCTCCTTCTATTCAGAACACCTATATTGGTGTAAATAGTTATACATAGAACCTGAACTGATTAAACAAATGTGAGAAATGCACTCCACTCCCCCCTCTGTTATCAGACAGGAGATAGAGGTGGAACAGACTGTATAAGGCTATGTTATATGGGTGAATCTAGCAGCTAGAGACCCCATAATTGCCCAGATCCTTCACATAGAGCAGAAGGTTAGCAGAGAGAGGAGCTCAGACAGCCTTTATTATACAGACAGCCAGCACAGAAAGCTGAGGCAGCTAGTTTCACTTTCATTTTACACTGCTCAGAGCGGAGTAAGCACAGAGTTCAGTCAACCAATCACAGCACAGAGGGTGTGTCCCAACAGGCTTAACAAAGTATCAGGCAGCCAATTACAGCAAAGGGGGTGTGGCACGACCTCAGGCTGCTGAGTTAGCTCTAGACACATACAGATGTGTCTAGATGAACTCATATCTGCTAACCTAAATAATTTAGGTAATGAAAACCAATATCAAAAGTACGGATTTTTACTGTCCCCATCATTACAGATATGATCTCTATAGCAAGAAAACCCCTTTAAGTCCCAAACAATCCACCAGTAACTATTAGCCATGTAATCCTTCAGCTCAGTCCCATGCAGTGTAATGGACAGTATAAAGACATTGCGGAAAAGAAGAAAGGACTTGAAAGTCCATGTAGCCAGCACCATTAAAATATTTAAAAAAACATTTTCCCTTATTTATCCTTTATTTATGATTCCATTAAAAAATGTCAAATTCCATGTGGTCAGAGAGAAAAACTGACGCGTTTTGGGTTAGGACACCCTTCATCATAGCATTGATTAAGGAGTGTCATAGCATTGCTACGATTAAGGGTGTCCTAACCCAAAACGTGTCAGTTTTTCTCTAAATAAATAAAAATTATTTTTTTAAATATTTTAATGGCGCTGGTTACGTGGACTTTCAAGTCCTTTTTTGTCTTCTATTACATGCCATTGGCCTCTGGGAGTTGCCGTGTACCCTGATATCAATCCTATGGCTCTGAACAGGTGAGCTGGCTAGCTTTTGTTTTATAAAGACATTGTGACGTTCATCAGAGACCAAGGGTGGATCCTCTGAGTCAGACTCCAGATACGTTGAGGATACGCTCATGTGGGGCCTCCCCATACAGGCTCCGGCCTCGGATCCGGCAACGCTCTTTATCAGGTTTGAATATCCTTTTAAAATGAAAACTTGATTAGATTTTGGTTTTATTACAGTGGGAAAGCTGAACTTTTGCAACATCATGAACCTTGAGTTACAATAATCTGGATGTCTGTGATGTCCAGTGGTTAATATAAAGAGAACCAGTATCTGGAAGAAAATGTATCACAAACTTATATGCTCCAATGACTCCATATACATAATTCTAAACCTTTCTTATTTTATGATGCATGAGTGCAGCCTGTTATATGGCAAATGCAATGTATATACTATATTCTCCTATTTTCTGGACTTTACCTTTTGATGGTGCCTTGTTCTTAGACAAGCGTTTGCCGAGTAGAGAAGCATTCTGACTTCCCAGTCACCGGGCAGTGGCTCGTTACTACAGAAACCAATGTAGAAAAGAGGACAGACGTCTTTGATGCAGTCATGGTTTGTACCGGCCAACATGCTCAACCTGTGGTGCCCAAGAACAGCTTTCCAGGTAATTATGGATAACTCGCTCTGTGACGTTAGATTTAATGGATTCTGGTTCTGCTTAGAGAAACATTTACAAACACTTTTATCAGTTTTGATCAATGATAAATATTTTTTTCTTCTCTTTTTGTACATTTCCATGTGTTGAGCATCTTTATGACTCTATCTCTGAATACAGTTTCCAAGTGTCTTATTTATTTCCTTTAAGGCACAGAAAAGTTTAAAGGTCAAGTGTACCACTGCCGAGAATATAAGAGGCCGGTTGGTTTTGATGGGAAACGAGTATTAATCATTGGAATGGGTAACAGCGGAGTCGATATCTCAACAGAACTATGCACAAGAGCCTCGCAGGTATTTCTTTATTTCTTTCTTTATATCTCTTTATTTATATCTCTTTCTTTCTAGCTATCTATCTCTTTTGCTCTATCTTTCTCTGTCTCTTTCTCTCTCACTCTATATTTCTATCTATCTCTTTCTATCTCTTTCTCTCTCATTTTCTATCTATATCTATTTCTCTATCTCTTTCTCTCTCTCTTTCTATGTCTTTCTCTCTTTCTATCTCTTTCTCTCTATATATCTTTCTCTCTCTTTCTATCTCTTTCTCTATATATCTTTCTCTCTCTATCTCTTTCTATGCCTTTCTCTCTTTCTATCTCTTTCTCTCTATATATCTTTCTCTCTATATATCTTTCTCTCTCTTTTTATTTCTTTATCTCTATCTCTCTCTATTTGTTTCTCTCTATATCTTTCTTTCTCTATCTCTCTTTCTCTTTCTCTTTCTCTCTCTTTCTATCTTTCTCTCTCTCTTTATATCTCTTTCTCTATATATATCTTTCTTTCTTTTTCTCTCTCTACCTCTTTCTTTCTTTTTCTCTCTACCTCTTTCTTTCTTCTCTTCCCATTGTTCTTAAGCTATATGCTTCACAAAAAAAAAAAAATCCTTTTCAATTTAGGCGTTCCTTCTTTCCTTCCCTTCCCTCCTTCGTCTCCTTTTCAATTTCGGTTACAGGTTGTTTTTAACATTTATTTATTGTGTAAAAATAGCAGCCCACCCTACTGAATGGGGAGGCTGTTGAGCTTTGATAAGGTTAGAACTTAAGGTTACAGCCACATGGCATATATAAAACGCTGGTAGGATTCTGTTTAAGAATCCGGATGGTATTTTGAAATATTTTGGGGGACAGTTCTGCCCGTGGTTTGCAGATTCGCCCTTCTCCAATAACCGTTGAATTGCACATTTTCTGGCCAAAACAAGGACGGAAGATTGTGCATGTTCCAAGTTTTTAGGAATGCCGGCAGCTGAAAATGCATCCGGCTGAAAATCCAATCAGTGTAGACTACTGAACGGATTTTCTAATAAAGTCTGTGGGGAAGGTTTCTTGTTGGCTTTCAGACAGCTTCCAAATCTGCAAACCATCTGAAAATCCGTCCAAGAAACCGTGCCATGTGGACGGACCCTAAAAGTGTCCAAACCGCTTCAATAGATATTCCCGATCATAATACACACCTACACGTGGCGTAGAGAAAGCTATTGCCAGATACCTGTGCGGTTGACTTATCTCTTAAGAAAACAGGGTTAGGCCTTGACACCCAACAAGCTAAATACTTCTCTTCCTCTGACATAGTCAGCAGAGTGTTAAAATACCCCATACATATTAAACAGTCTATCTATCCCCCTGTAGTTTGTGAGTTTATCTGACTACTGGCTCAGTTGTATGGGGACTTTCAAGCTGACAAAAGACTTTAATTGCCTGATGAATGAAACACACCAGTTTAGCTCCATGCCCCTACTGCTTGTGAGCAAAGGTTAGAGCATTGAGACACACGGTGGCTCAGAGGTTAGCATCGTTGCCATGTAGCACTGGGGTCATGTGTAAAGACAACATCTGGTTGGAGTTTTTATGTCCTCAGTGTTTCCAGCTATCCCCATTCCTTCCCATAAACCAAAAACAATACTGATGGTGGTTAGTGGGTGGGGGGCTGTGAGTGATAATAATCTAAACCATAAGTAGATTTAATGTTGATAACCCAGTAATTAAAACCCTCTATGTCAGTTAATAGGATGGAAGCACAGCTCAGCACATTCATCGATGGATTGCACCCCACTGATTATATCCTAGCTGATAACTTTTCCTATATCCTTACACAGTGGGGAGAAAAAGTCTTTAGTCAGCCACCAATTATTCTCCCACTTAAAAGGATGGGAGAGGCCTGTAATTGACATCATAGGTCGTCCTCAACTATGAGAGACAAAATGAGAAAACAAATCCCGAAAATCACATTGTCTGATTTGGAAAGAATTTATTTGGAAAATAAGTATTTGGTCACCTACAAACAAGCAAGATTTCTGGCTCTCACAGATCTGTAACAACTTATTTAATAGACTCCTCTGTCCTCCACTCATTACCTGTAGTAATGACAGCAGTATAAACTTATTATCAGTATAAAAGACACCTGTCCACAACCTCAATCACACTCCAAACTCCACTATGGTGAAGACCAAAGAGCTGTCAAAGGACACCAGAAACAAAATTGCAGCCCTGCACCGGGCTGGGAAGACTGAATCTGCAATAGGCAAGCAGCTTGGTGTGAAGAAATCAACTGTGGGGGCAATAATTAGAAAATGGAAGACATACAAGACCACTGATAATCTCCCTCCATCTGGGGCTCCAGGCAAGATCTCACCCCGTGGGGTCAAAATTATCACAAGAATGGTGAGCAAAACCACCAGAACCACACGGGGGGACCTAGAGAATGACCTGCAGAGAGCTGGGACCAACGTAACTAAGGCCACCATCAGTAACACACTTCCTGCCAGGGACTCAGATCCTGCAGTGCCAGACCTGTCCCTGCTTAAGCCAGTACATGTCCAGGCCCGTCTGAAGTTTGTTAGAGAGCATTTGGATGACCCAGAAGAGTATTGGGAGAAGGTCATATGGTCGGATGAAACCAAAGTAGAACTGTTTGGTAGAAACACAACTTGTCATGTATGGAGGAGAGAGAATGCTGAATTGCATCCAAAGAACATCAGACCTACTGTGAGGCATGGGGGGCGGGGGGTCACTTCATGCTTTGGGCCTGTTTCTCTGCAAAGGGATCAGGACGACTGATCCGTGTACATGAAAGAATGAATGGGGCCATGTATTGTGAGATTTTGAGTGCAAACCTCCTTCCATTAGCAAGGGCATTGAAGATGAAATGGGGCTGGGTCTTTCAGCATGACAATGATCCCAAGCTCACCGACAGGGCAATTAAGGAGTGGATTCTTAAGAAGCATTTCAAGGTCCTGGAGTGGCCTTGCCAGTCTCTAGATCTCAACCCCATAGAAAACCTTTGGAGGGAGTTGAAAGTCCGTGTTGCCCAGCGACAGCCCCAAAACATCACTGCTCTAGAGGAGATCTGCATGGAGGAATGGACCAACATACCAGCAACAGTGTGTGCCAACCTTGTGAGGACTTACAGAAAAACATTTGACCTCTGTCATTGCTAACAAAGGATATATAACAAAGTATTGAGATGAACTTTTGTTATTGACCAAATACTTATTTTCCACCATAATTTGCAAATAAATTCTTTCTAAAATCAGGCAATGGGATTTTCTGGCTTTGTATTCTCATTTTGTCTCTCATAGTTGAGATCGACCTATGATGTCAATTACAGGCCCCTCTCATCTTTTTAAGTGGGAGAACATGCACAATTGGTGGCTGACTAAATACTTTTTTTTCCCTACTGTATTTCCCACATCCTTACGCTGACAAGCAAGCACCAATTGCTTCACATTACCCCTGATTCTAGTGTTGTGCTTCAAACTTGGGACAGAGACAAATCTAAGCGCTTTTGTTCAGGTTGGCCTAAGTCGATTTTTGGTGAAAACTGCTCAAAAATCAACAGGAATAATAACTTGAAGTTAAGGTTGGTTTGGCAGGTCTTTGAGGTTATCTCCCATTTGGACCTAACTTTCAGTCCAGCATCCTTTCCGACATCACTTCTTGTTATTTCTCCATAGGCCCAATGTTAAGGTAACCAGAAGTGAAGTTGGATGGGATGCTGGAAGTTAGGCTGCAATGGAAGAGTCGCATCACTGGAATTATTATTTTTTTTAGAGTGTTAAAGTCCAATAACCTGACACTCCAATTGTGAACTAACTTCCAGTTTCCCATCTTTCATCACTTCTAGTTACCTTAACACTCGGCCTATGTTGAATGTAACTAGACGTGTCGTTGGATGTACGATCAAGTTAGGCCGGAATGGGAGCATCTCATCACCAGAATTTTAATTCCCTGAAAGCCTGTAACCCTAATTTATAGTGAGGATAAAGGATAGGTTTATGGAAAAAATTTAGGTTTCGGACATCCTGAACCCAAATTCTTTTGCAAGTTTGGTCAAACTTGTGTCAAACCCAACAAGGTCCCATTTGAGGAAGACGACTTTGCTAGTTCCTTCATCCTATGCTAGGGGCTGGTGTTTGCCTATAATAACCATAAAGCAGGAGGGTCATTGCACTTTACCTTGATATGTCAACATGCCTTTTGACCTAGTCCATTATTATCCCTTGCAGGTATATCTCAGTTCTAGACAAGGGGTTTGGGTTCTTAAACGTCTTGGAAAAAGCGGCCTCCCTTTTGATTTAGGATTCCTACGCCGTTACAAAAACTGGATCAGCAAAACAACACCAGAGGCCGTGACTCGATGGATGATCAAGAAATACATGAATGACCAATTTAACCATGACTTGTACGACATCCAGCCTGAGGGGTAAATTAAAGGACATAATAATGTAATGGTCTCAAACATGGCTGAATATTGAGCTTCTTAATGGAAGATTGGTGCACAGAAGTATATGAAGGATATTAAATTGTTGTCATGGAACGCGGATACAAGGAGGGAAATTATCAAGGGCACAGAGATGCACAATAAAGGAAACAGAGAATTCGATTCCACTGCTGACCTCCGTTATGTGCCAGCAAAAGGGAAAAGCACACACAGAGGGGTCTCTACGGCACAATCCGTCTCTGACACACATTACTGACCCCACCTCCTCCTGAGCAACTTGGAGGCAACCAGGGGATAAGCTATACCACAATAGCTCACACTCAGCTCTACCTCCGCCTTCACTGTGAGCGCCACACACACCCCCACATGGTCCACAACCCCACAAAACACACACCACCACCACCTTTCAGTTTATAGAAAGGAACTGAAAATATCTCTGTACTAACGGTCATGTGCACCAGCAGTTACTTGTAGAAGGTAACCCTTTGCGGCAGGGTCCTCTCTCCCTCTGTACCACTTGTTAGTCATTTGTCGCCATTGTACTTGTTTGAAATGTGTTTTGTATGCAAACCCCCTCGAATGTACAGGGCCCTGGAACTAATGGAAGAAATGCAAATTTCTGCCAACCTGGGGGGAGCACTGCCAATTCTGCTCCTGGTGCTCTTCCCAGATGTCCCATTCACTGGTCACATGACTCTGCAGCCAATTAATGGTCTCACATGAATTCTAGAGAAACAATGTTTGGTCTGCACATCCAGAAAGTTTTTTTGAAAAAATAAGCATAGGTGCACACTGGTGTGACAGTAACATACAAACACAATTCAATATCAGCAGCTCTATTAGCACTAAAAAACAATCAAAAAGAACATAGGAATTATTAGAAAAGCATTTCTGCTACTTTTAATATTTGTGCACTAAGAACCTTAAATTTTTCATTTTTGATCAAAACTGTAATAAGCCCACCTGACAATCGACAAAATATTTGCCAAAACAGTAACATAGCACCCTAAACCGGTTATTATAGTCCACCCCTTAACAGTAAATAAACAATTTGTTTTATTCTCATTAACACTATATTTTTTTTAAACCCTAGATCTGTATGGAAAGAGCCTCTGGTGAACGAGGAGCTTCCAAGCCGAATTATGTCGGGTTCAATTATGGTCAAGCCACCTGTGACGAGGTTCACGGAGACATCGGTCCATTTTGTGGATGGCTCTGTTGTGGACAATCTTGATGTTGTCATTCTTGCCACAGGTTATGACTACAGTTTCCCTTTCCTGGATGAATCTATTGTTAAAAAAAGATGAAGACAAAGGATCTTTCTACAAAAAAATAATCCCTTTGGGGATCGAAAAGCCCACCATAGCTTTCATTGCATTTGTCCTCCCAATAGGACCCACTATGGTGGTTGCTGAACTGCAGTCTCGATGGGCCACCAGGCTTTTCAAGGGTAAGGAAACTGTTAAACTATGAAGAGGGAAAATCCATCATAAAGGAAGGAAGTCATTATTGGAATGAACCAATTTCATAGTTCTACACTCTTGGCCTGACCCAGCTTATAGCATTACACAGCTTTCAGAACCCCCTCTATGCTGATGACACCCAACTCTACAACATAAAAACTAAACCCCAACACAAATGGCACCAGTATGTTTTATTCAAGTTCCACCCCTCATAGACTTTTGAGGGGGTTTTCCAGTTATGGTTAATGGAACCATTAAAAAATAAAGCCTGTCCCATAAAAAAAACAAGCCACTATATGGCTATGTAGATGGAAAAATAAAAAAAAATTATGGCTCTTGGAAGGCGAGGAGGAAAAATGGAAAACCAAAAATCCAAAAAGTGACCCGAAAGGCTTGAATTGCACTCACTGAGGGCTGCATAAAGTACTGACAGACCTGAAGTTTACAGTGATGTGGCGCATTGAGCATCACATAATAACGTTTTAGAGAAGTTTTGCTCTCATTTCTGCAACCGGCACTAGAAGAGATTTTTCTGTATCTGCCCTCCCCCACGATTGACAGCTTACTTCCCATTTCTGTGATTTTTTTACTGTTTTACATATCAAAAAGAATTCCAAAAATAATTTAAAAAATAAAAACAGTTTTGCTGCATCTGTAAAATCGAATTTAATAAAATTATTCATTGTGATTGATGCACCTTAAAGGGGTTTTGTCACTTCACAAAATCTCTTCTGAGATCAACTTGTAGATCACTATGAGCCAGCCTCAGACAACAAGTAGATGGCTGTGCTTGCACAGATTTCCCCTATTCTATGGGAATTCCAAGTATAGATGAGTGAGTGTGCTCAGTATACTCGGAACGCCCATAGACATAAATGGGGGAGATCTGTGCAACTGTTTTTCACATTTCGCCCCACTTAGAATTTTTTGCAATTTCCTGTTATATTCTAGGATACGGTCAATAACACCATTAGAAAGTTCACCTTGTCCTGCAAAATAAAAGCTCTCCTATGTCTATGTAGATGGGAAAATAAGTATGTGGCGATAAAAAAGAAACAATGGGCCACCTGTATGAAATGGATTTGGTCTAAAACTCACTTTTTTCCCCATAGAAACCTATGGGGAAAAAAGTGAGTTTTAGACCAAAATCGTTTCATACTTGTGGCCCAATGTGTCACTAAGGGGTAACATTTTAATATATTTGTGGCTCCTCTTTTTACTGTTTCATTGAAATTTGTTACAAAACTTTCCACATAAGTCACTGTTGCCAAAGGGCTCCCGGACCTTCACATTTGATATTGTATCTTTTTTGTTTGACAAGACCAGATCAAGAAAATAATTTTTCCTTTGGTTTGTTCCCAAAAAACTAAAAGAAATTACTGTCTTGAATTTGAAGAAAATCTACAACTAGGACCCCATAGTTACTTGTTCTCCATAATATATGAGTCCTCCAGCCACAAGATAGAAGGATGCTGGTGCTTTTCATCCACTGCCCGTTCAGCTATGTTGGGTGGCGTATAACAAACTCCAATTTGACTTTATTTTTCTTCCTAAATATTTACTTTTTTTCTCATTGATTATTTTTGATTTTCAGGAGCGCACAAACTTCCAGATGCTGAAGAAATGAAAAAAGAAATGTTAAAAGATGAACGACTTCGAAAGAAATGGTAGGTTACAAAAGATGTATCACAATGAAACTACATTAGAATAGAGAGAAAAGACTCTTTACAGTTTGACTTTGTTTATCATGTCCTAAAAGATAAGATTGCACCTTTATTAGATCCAGAGCAAAGGCAAAAAATAAATATTTGTGAGTACATGGAACTTTGAGTTATATTTTATTAAAGGGGTTGTCTCACTTCATCGATTCATTTTACCTCAGTCCTGTTTTTTCCGTTTCATTTTTTAATTCAATGGGGTTTACTGGCTACTACTAACCTGCTGTGATGAGCTGCTGAGGACACCAGGTCTGTAGCTATAGCGACCAGCGCTGGAAGCCTATCAGAAGAGATTGAAAAGGTCTGTACCTATAGCGACCAGTGCTGGCAGCCTATCAGGAGAGATGGAACAGGTCTGTAGCTATAGCAACCAGCGCTGGCAGCCTATCAGGAGAGATCGAACAGGTCTGTACCTATAGCGACCAGTACTGGCAGCCTACCAGGAGAGATGGAACAGGTCTGTAGCTATAGTGACCAGTGATGGCAGCCTATCAGGAGAGATAGAACAGGTCTGTAGCTATAGCGACCAGTGATGGCAGCCTATCAGGAGAGATTGAACAGCGCTGTACCTATAGCGACCAGCACTGGCAGCCTATCAGGAGAGATTGAGCAGGTCTGTAGCTAAAGCGACCAGCGCTGGCAGTCTATCAGGAGAGATTGAACAGCGCTGTACCTATAGCGACCAGCACTGGCAGCCTATCAGGAGAGATTGAGCAGGTCTGTAGCTAAAGCGACCAGAGGAGCTGATGCAGCCCATACAAGAGGGGATATCTAAGAATAGGTAGGACACTGTTAATGGAAACATATTGCAAAGTGACTTGTTTTTGCAAGATCTTTAACATAAAAGGCAATCCCTGTAGTGAGACAACCCCTTTAAGGAAACCTCCTCAGTCCAGAAAATCCTTCTAGTGTAAAACTGTGAAAGGTGAAAGGGGTTTCTCTATTTTCCTCTTCCTCCTTGTCATCCTTTTACTGTCTGTAATTTATTGTATTACGGGAAACCTTAAATTCATCTGGTGTAAAACAGTAAGATAGTAATTAGGAAAGAGGGAACACCCCTTTTCTTTTTGCTCCGTTTCCACTGTTTTCCACTTGATGGATTTCTTGGGATCGAAGAGCTTATCCTTAAAAACATATGTTAAAAAGTTCAGTGTTGCTGCTATTAGTTGATTATTAGTAAAATTGTGCAATGGTCGGGATAGTGGATCCGCTGGACCATCGCAAGCGGTGGTAATGGCCACGCCAGGGAGTGGGGTCTAAGTGTGTCCCGGTAGTCACCAGAGCACGCCGCAAAGCCGGATGGACTTGGTGCGGCGGGAGTCCTACCAGTAGTCCCCGCCGCCGATCGTTAGGGTCCTAAGCCGCTACCAGTCGCTAAGCTATCGGCTTAGCGGCTTAGGACCTTGGCGACGGCAGCGGTGGCGGGACTAACTGTATGTGCATCCGCCGGACGCACATACAGTTAGATGCTTCAGCGGAGCAGAGAGCTCCGCGGAGTAATCTGTGGCCGCACAGGATGTGCACAGCCCAGGCGGCGTGCGCGTCATCACGCTGCCCGCGCGCGGCCTGGTGACGTCACGCTGCTGAAGAAAAGACCGGGAGCAACGACATCGACAGCGGCAGGGAGGTCAGGTAAGTGCTGTCAGGGTATTACTTTTAATTAGCGCTATTCATGCTGGGGGTCTATTATCTACTGTTATATGTGCAGGGAGGGGGGCTATTATCTTTCTGTTATATTTTGCAGGGGGGAGGGCTGTTATCTATTGTTATATGTGCAGGGAGGGGGCCTAGTATCTACTGTTATATGTGCAGGAGGGGGCTGTTATCTACTGTTATATGTGCAGGGAGGGGGGGGCTGTTATCTATTGTTATATGTGCAGGGAGGGGGCTATTATCTATTGTTATATGTTAAGGGAGGGGGGGCTGTTATCTATTGTTATATGTGCAGGGAGGGGGGCTGTTTTTCTATTGTTATATGTGCAGGGAGATGGGATTTTATCTATTGTTATATGTGCAGGGAGGGGGGCTGTTATCTACTGTTATATGTGCAGGGAGGGAGGCTGTTATCTATTGTTATATGTGCAGGGAGGGGGGCTGTTATCTATTGTTATATGTGCAGGGGGGGGCGATTATCTACTGTTATATGTGCAGGGAGGGGGGCTATTATCTACTGTTATATGTGCAGGGAGGGGGGCTGTTATCTATTGTTATATGTGCAGGGAGGGGGGCTGTTATCTATTTTATATGTGGCAGGGAGGGGGGCTATTATCTACTGTTATATGTGCAGGGAGGGGGGGCTGTTATCTACTGTTATATGTGCAGGGAGGGGGGCTGTTATCTATTGTTATATGTGCAGGGAGGGGGGCTGTTATCTATTGTTATATGTGCAGGGAGGGGGGATAATATCTACTGTTATATGTTGCAGGGAGGGGGGCTTTTTTCTATTGTAATATGTGCAGGGAGGGGGGCTATTATCTACTGTTAATATGTGCAGGGAGGGGGGCTATTATCTGTTATATGTGCAGGGAGGGGGGCTATTATCTACTGTTATATGTGCAGAGAGGGATGCTATTATCTACTGTTATATGTGCAGGGAGGGATGCTATTATCTACTGTTATATGTGCAGGGAGGGGGGCTATTATCTATTGTTATATGTGCAGGGAGGGGGGGCTATTATCTACTGTTATATGTGCAGGGAGGGGGGCTATTATCTACTGTTATATGTGCAGGGAGGGGGGCTATTATCTATTGTTATATGTGCAGGGAGGGGGGCTATTATCTACTGGTATATGTGCAGGGAGGGGGGCTATTATCTACTGTTATATGTGCAGGGAGGGGGGCTATTATCTACTGTTATATGTGCAGGGAGGGGGGCTATTATCTACTGTTATATGTGCAGGGAGGGGGGCTATAATCTACTGTTATATGTGCAGGGAGGGGGCTATTATCTACTGTTATATGTGCAGTGAGGGGAGCTATTATCTACTGTTATTATGTGCAGGGAGGGATGCTATTATCTACTGTTATATGTGCAGGGAGGGGGCTATTATCTACTTATATAAAGTTGCAAGGGGGAGCTATAATCTACCTACATATGTGCTGTGTAGGCCTATAAGCTACCTACATATGTGCTGTGAGGCCTATAAGCTACCTACATCTGTGCTGTGAGGCCTATAAGCTACCTACATATGTGCTGTGGGGCTTATAAGCTATCTATATACCTGCTGGGGGACCTAAACCTGCCTATATACCTGCTGGGGGACCTAATCCTACCTATATACCTGCTGGGGGACCTAAACCTGCCTATATACCTGCTGGGGACCCAAACCTGCCTATATACCTGCTGGGGGGACCTAAACCTGCCTATATACCTGCTGGGGGACCTAAACCTGCCTATATACCTGCTGGGGGACCTAAACCTGCCTATATACCTGCTGGGGGACCTAAACCTGCCAATATACCTACTGGGGGATCCATAACTTGCCTATATACCTACTGGGGGATCCATAACCTGCCCATATACCTGCTGGGGGATCCATAACCTGCCTATATACCTGCTGGGGGACATATAAACTACACACCTACCTACTGGGAGATATATAAAGTATATAACCACCTACTGGGGGACGTATAACTTACTGGGGGACCCTTTTACCTTCACTGGGGGACACATAATTTACTGCGTTGTGAAGTCGCTAACAGTCGTTAAGCCGGTTGTTAAGGCCTCAGCTCAAGTCAGTTGATAAGAGTTAGCAATCGACTCCGCGGACTCCAGTCGGTTGTTAAGCCAGTTGTTAAGGCCTCAAGTCGATTGCTAAGGTCTTAACAATCGACTTCGGGGACTACCTACCAGGTCACTACCCCAGACACGACTAGCTTGCGAAGGTGGCCGAGGTGCAGCGTGGTACCCAGTCATAATACGAGAACTGTAGTCGTGGACAGCCAGACAGGTCAGGGCAGGTAGCAAAGGTTCGTAGTCGAGAAACGTAGCTAGCGGTCAGGAACACGGGAAGACAAGAACACACTCCAGGAAAGCTTTTTCTAAGGCACTAGGCAACATAGATCCAGCGGGGAAGTGACATGAAGCATGCCAATATATAGGGTCAGCACCTTGCAATATCCAATTACCGGCATGCTGGCCCTATAAATTTACAAGAGTGCGCGCTCAGGGGGCGGGCACACGCGCCCCAGAAAGCAGAGGAAGACTACAGGACAGGAGCGAGGATGGGTAAGTTAGTGCTTGTACAGTGAGTGCGCCCGCAGCCCGACCCGTGGCTAGCGGTGCAGCCTGTCCCTGGCAGAGACCCAGGTAGATGGGACATGAGTGAGCCCGCGACCAGTGGTTTGGACCGCGGGGACACTCGTGACAGATTGTATGAGAGGGAAAAAGTGGGGAAACATCTGAGGGTCCATCCACACGACCAGCAATGCCCGTCGGATTTACTCGCAAATTCAAGTTCTAGAAACTGTAAAAATCCGACTGTGTCCCCATAGATCTCAATTAAAAATCCGAATTTCAGTTCACACGACTCATTTTTGCTTGATATCTGTTTTCTAAATAATAATTTTCAATAAAACTTAAAACATGTTTAAAAATTCACTGTCAAAAAAATGTGTCCCAAACATTTCTATGTCGGATCCACGTCCAAAGCTCCATAGAGATGAGTGGGACTCGTTTTATGACTGTAAATGCAACGGAAAAAAAAAAAAATTACCTCATTTCCGCATTTAAAATTTAAATACAAATTTCATGACTCAGTTTTAGGATTCAGAATCCGGTGAGTAGTTTGACATTTGCCATGTGGACGTACACTAATTTTAGCAAGGTAGTCTAACAGGTAGTCTAAACCTGCAGTCATACAATATTCCCTTCTGCCTCCTCCTGTAGTACTGTATAACGTACCAAACATTTGTTACCAAAAAGTAGGTGGACAAATGAATAAGACGGTGAGATTATGCTACATAGAATATACATGTTGTCTCTTATCATGGAGATGTATAGTCCGCACAGGAGCTGTAAAAAAAAACAAAATCTAGGACGTTGTTTTTATCCATGCTGCAAAGTTGTAAGATTTAAAAATGTTTAGATTTAATGGAAATGGTTGTATATAGCCTTAAGGTTAAGAATAGGGACTTTTGTCAATTTCTTCTTTTTAGTAGATTGGTTATCTTTAGAGATGAGCGAGCCCTAAAAAGTTCGAGTTCGAGTCGAACCTCGAACTTTAAGAAGTTCAGTTCGGAGTTCGAGTCAAACTCAAACTTCAAACGGCATTAAAGTCAATGGGAGAAGATGTTCGGGTTAATTTTTACCTATACAGGTGAGGAGAAGCTGTAATTACCATCCATAACAGTACACCAACACTAGGTGCATTATACGCCGGGCACGACACATTGAAATGCGCCTAAAAATGATACGCTGTGCACCTCCATAACACAAAGTATATCATTAGAAGTGTATGTAATGCGCCTATCGAGGCACATCATGCATGGAGACGCATAGCTTATCATTACAAGTATATGAAATGCACCTAACACATAATATCATTTCAAGTGTATATGTCTTAGGCGCATTTCATATACTTGTAATGGTAGGTAATGCGCCTTCATGCGCGAAGTGCCTCGATAGGCACATTAGATACTCTACCAATGAAATGCTATGCACTGTAATTAGCGCAAACCGTGGCACATAGCATATCGTTGGAAGTGTATGTAATGCGCCTATCGAGGTGCATTGAGCACGGAGGCACATAGCTTATCATTACAACATTATGTAATGCGCCTATCGCCTATAAACTAGTAACGATATGTTATGCTCCTTCATGCGCGATGTGCCTCAATTGGCACATTAATACACTACCAATGATATGCTTTGTGCCGCAATTAGCGCAAATTGGGGCACATAGCATATCATTGGAAGCGTATGTAATGCGCCTATCGAGGCATTTTGCGCACAGAGGCACATAACGTATCATTACATAAAATGATATACTCCAGCTTGCTTAGAAGTAGCATTAAGCAGATGATCCGCAGCTTATACTTTTAAAATAAAATTTTTTATTAATATTCCATTAAAAAATGTGATAATACAGGGTAGGAGAGTTGTAATACAGCACCAGTGCTGTATTACAACTCTCCTACCCTGTATTATCACATTTTTAATGGAATATTAATAAAAAAAAATTATTTTAAAAGTATAAGCTGCGGATCATCTGCTTAATGCTACTTCTAAGCAAGCTGGAGTATATCATTTTATGCCTGTTTCCTGCTGCTCTCCCGAGCTGAAGCTGACTGGGAGTCTCCGTGCTCGGCGAAGCTTTCTGTTACAATGAATGTTGGTACATATTAATTTTTTCATTATATCATGTGAGCTGACAAGTGCGGAGGCTGTGATTACTGTTCCAATGTGCTGTCATTTCGTATCATTACATTTCATGGTGTATTATGTGGTTAGGCCGCAAAGGTTTCATATTACTTGTAATTGTATAAGCTATTACGACAGCACTCCGTGCGCGATGTGCCTCGATAGGCGCATTACATACACTA
Organism: Phyllomedusa bahiana; assembly: GCA_025379985.1. Classification (NCBI taxonomy): domain Eukaryota; kingdom Metazoa; phylum Chordata; class Amphibia; order Anura; family Hylidae; genus Phyllomedusa; species Phyllomedusa bahiana. The sequence goes on along the minus strand of JAODAL010014373.1, from coordinate 4,861 downwards.
CCAATTTTGCGATTTGCGTTATGCTCCTTTTTAGGCGCACTATGTTAACTATGCAAGGTTTACCTGTTGCCAGATTTTTGAGAGGATCCTACTTTCAGGTACACTTTACACTGATTTAATGCTACTAAAAACTAATAAAATAGTGCGTCGAACGCGATGTAGAACGTGATGATTTACTTGAACGAACAGTAGAATGTTCGGTTCAGTTCTAAAAAATCGTGAAGTTTGACTCGAACTTAAAGGGGTTGTCTCACTAATTTGATTCATCTCACCTCAGTCCTGTTTGCTTGGTTTAATTTTAAAACCAGGGGCGTGTTTACTGGCTTCTACTAGGCTGCAGTAGAAGCCAGGTCTGTAGCCATAGCAACCAGTGCTGGCAGCCTATCAGGGTAGATCAAACAGGTCTGTAGCTATAGCAACCAGTGCTGGCAGCCTATCAGGAGAGATGGAATAGGTCTGTAGCTATAGTGACCAGAGCTGACTGCCTATCAGGAGAGATCAAATAGGTCTGTAGCTATAGCAACCAGTGCTGGCAGCCTATCAGGAAAGATCAAACAGGTCTGTAGCTATAGCGACCTGAGGAGCTGATGCAGCCCATACAAGAGGGGATATCTAGGAATAGGTAGGACACTGTTAACTGACACATATTGCAAAGTGACTTGTTTTTGCAAGATCTTTAACATAAAAAGCAGCGATCCCTGTAGCGAGACAACCCCTTTAACTTTTCTCGAACGGTTCGATCAACATTAGTTATCTTCTTGTGTCGGCCACAAATTCTCTTGTCGGATGGTTGAACCTGCACTTATTAATCATCGTCAAGATTAGAAACAAATACACGGAGAACCTATTTTTCAGATGTAGTAGAATGAAAATGCTTTGACGGTTGTAAAAGTCTTCATTATCAATTCAACTTACTTTATCGTTCTTATTTTTTTTTTTTTCCAATTAGGTTTGCAACAGCCAACAATAACTTTCGTCGCACCGATTACATCTCCTACATGGATGATCTTGCCTCTGATATAGGCGTGAAGCTAAAAATATGGAAGTTGTTCCTAACAAATCCAGTTTTGGCTTGGAAAGTAGTTTTTGGACCCTGCAATTCCTATCAATTCCGTCTGACCGGTCCAGGGAAATGGGCTGGAGCCCGAGAAGCAATTATGACCCAATGGGATCGAATCGAAAAGCCCCTAAGAACAAGGATGGTGAAGCAAAAACCTAAATCAGATCTCATATCCTTCATGCCTTGGATTTTCTGCATTTGGATCTTGCTTATAGCAGTATATTTAAGAGATTGACTTCTAACAACTTTTTTTTAACCTCATTAAAGGAAATGTGTCATCAAAAATGACTTATTGTTTATGGTTATGTTTTTTTTTTGTTTTCCATATAATTTTCTGTATTTTTATGTATTCTTAAGTCCTGCAGTTTTCACTTTGGCCACTAAGCCTAATAATAGTCTGACACTTCTTGTTCTGTACAGAAAGATTCTCATTTGTCTGCTCATTAGCAGCACAAAGAGGGTCAAACTGAAAGGAGACAGCAGTGTGAATAGATAACACAGGATCCACCAGTCACAAGAGGAGATGGTCACAGTTCACCCTTTCACCTGCCTGCACAGTGACTTCTTCCCAGGTCACAGAGCATGACTAGAAAACTCTCCTATAGAAGTCTATTGGACAGCATCAGTCTTACATCTCCTATGTGCGTGAAGCTTCTGTAAAGTATCTCTCTGACTGCTGTTAAAGCAGTGCAAACAAGAATATCTTCCCCACAATCATATATAGACGGCCGAATTGAAAAATCTACAATCGGGAAATAAAAACGACTTAGAGGAAAATAATATGAATCAGGTTCTTGATTTAGTAAATAAAAAAAACAAAAATGGGACAGATTCCCTTTAAGGTCAATTTCAATATTGTAACATAAAGTGTGTGTATATATGTGTGTGCATATATATGTATGTGTGTATATATAGACATTTACTCAAAGCCTTTTATTAAAAAACAAATGAAAATGAAACAATGTGGTTGGATCTCTATGAGTTGTTGGACTATGTTGGAATATGTTGGACTATGTGCCATTCCTTTCAGTCTTCCATTATGTATCTCATGCTCAATGAATATCCGAATATCGTTTATTTAAATAAGATATTAATGCATACTTAATTTGTGATTTTGAGATAACGTGTGCAGCAATATTAATCTCCCACCCAATCTTTAGATTGGACATGGAGAGATGAAATCCACACTGGGCAGTATAGTTGCCAAGAGAAGCAAACACCCAGCAGGTCTCATGCCCAGGTCCTTTTTCTAAGAGGATGTGTCCACAGCTGGACATCACAGGGTTGCTTTGGCCACTATACTGACCAGGGTGGACGTGCTCCTCTCGGATGATTATTCTTAAAGACTACTTATCTTTGAGTAACTGACTTAAAATCTTTGTTACAGTAAATGTTGTACTGAAGAAAGCCATCCAGAGCTTGAGAGACCAGGCTTACATTATTTTGTATTTTTTTTATATATCCTTCTCGCATGGTTTTATGTAATACAGATTACAATTCCTGTGTTAAATTGCTTAAATGTTGCCAGGACTCCAGAAAGCCGAAAAAGTAAAAGTAGCACCAACTGTCTCTATGCCCCACCTCCTCCCGTCAATGTTCTCTTTTGTATAGCCGGAAGTCCTGCACCAAATGACCTTTCGGCTCTCAAATTTTAGAAACTTTTAAAGCCAAGGTGTCAAGTTGATGATTTAATGGAAAACATTATAATCTGTTCTATTATTACATCCTTATCAAGCTCACCAGATATTGTGCTTAAACTTCTCCTTATTACATCCTTATCTTAGTTCATCAGATATTTTCCACACAGCTTTCTCTGTAACAGAAGCGCTGTTTACAGCAAGAATGAAAGGCCTTCAGAAATTCCTCTTTTGGATGATACAGAAAGAGTACAAGGACGCTTGCTATACTGCGCTGATGCAAATCAATTATAATCTGCCTTAGCAACAGCCAACTAGCCAATCATGTGATTCTTGACACATACCTAAAGAGATATGAAGCCGTAACTTTCTGAGAATAAACAGATTTATGCACCAGACAGACTTGTGTGGCGTGTATTTTCTAAGCTCTCAGCTGTTAACAGTTTTGATACCCAATTTGGACAGAGACAACTAATTGGATAGGAGTAGAAGAAAAAGATAATTCTACACCTGATATTCTTCACCTGACAGTGTCATACTTATGGGTAAATAAAAAAACACACTTGTCCTAGAGGCGAGGTTCTGTCCAGTTGGTCTGAGGTCACCATAGTAATGTGGAAGAGATGCTCAGATTGGGCATTTCTTACTTTCTAGGATTTGTTTCAATATTTTCTTATATATTAAAAGTTGTCATGTGTCCTAGAAAAAGCACGTGACTCCTGCTTTCCCCACCCACACAAAGTGACGGACAGCTCTACCGGTGTTCTAACCTATAAAGGAAAGTGACAATCACTTTGTGTGGGTGGAGAAAGCAGGACTGACAGACTCCTAGGGCGACATGTTCCATTAGGGCTGCACCATTTTTTTGGTATATTTTGCACCAAAAAACTGTTGATTCCCTGTTCTCTATATAAATTAACTGTCGTACACCAAAACTAGGTGCATTTGATGCCAGACATGACTAATGGAGGCGCATCAAATATGATACCAATGATATGCTATGCACCTTTTTTTGGCATATACCAAAATTAGTAGCATTTAATATGCTATACAAGGCATACCACACGCTAAATTTTTGACAGGTTTATTTATTCAGGTGCATTATACACTCATTTAAAGGGTTTTTGCCACCACGATGTAATGTTGACGTGGGATCCTCCAAAATGGGTATTTAATCACTTTTCTAAATATACAGTCATATGAAAAAGTTTGGGCACCCCTATTAATCTTAATCATTTTTAGTTCTAAATATTTGGGTGTTTGCAACAGCCATTTCAATTTGATATATCTAATAACTTATGGACACAGTAATATTTCCGGATTGAAATGAGGTTTATTGTACTAACACAAAATGTGCAATATGCATTAAACCAAAATTTGACTGGTGCAAAAGTAGGGGCACCCCAACAGAAAAGTGACATTAATATTTAGTAGATCCTCCTTTTGCAAAAATAACAGCCTCTAGTCGCTTCCTGTAGCTTTTAATCAGTTCCTGGATCCTGGATGAAGATATTTTTGACCATCCCTCTTTACAAAACAATTCAAGTTCAGTTTAAGTTTGATGGTCGCCGAGCATGGGCAGCCCGCTTCAAAGTATCCCACAGATGTTCAATGATATTCAGGTCTGGGGACTGGGATGGCCATTCCAGAACATTGTAATTGTTCCTCTGCATGAATGCCTGAGTAGATTTAGAGCTGTGTTTGGGATCATTGTCTTGCTGAAATTTCCATCCCCGGCGTAACTTCAAATTCATCACTGATTCTTGTACATTATTCTGAAGAATCTGCTGATACTGAGTTGAATCCATGCGACCCTCAACTTTAACAAGATTCCCGGTGCTGGCATTGGCCACTAGTGTTGAGCGATTTTTATCGACAAAGTTGAAATCGGCAAGGTTTTTATAGTGATCGAATTTTCCAGATCATGCGATAATTAAGGTTAAAATCTGAGCATCATCTATTAAGATCGCGCCTTTTCGGCGCTTCCTGTAATTTTGGCGGCCAGCAAATCAGATTATAGAATAGAGCAGGGTGAGATGTGTGTGCGACGTCATGACTGGGATGTGTATGGTTGCGATTGGCTGGAAAAATCACATGACAGTTTACATAGAAACACGTTTCCTGTTTTACCCTATGTCTCTCACGCCATAAAGGGAAAGGGCGT